>QJNZ01000863.1:0-38234 GCA_004155055.1 Monosporascus sp. CRB-8-3
TCCCTATATCGAAAATTTATATAATTTATATATTTCTAGGTAATAATCGACAATTCGTTCCTAAGGTTAACCATTGTCAGGAATTAATAAATTCGAAAAAATACGTTATTAAAAGTTAGTATAGGTATAATTAAAAAAAAAAAAAAAAAAGGGGGGGGGGAAAGATAATATAAAAAAATAAATATTTTTTAGGGAATTCTAATACTATCGGTTATAATTTCCGATAAGTTTCGATTAATACGTTATTTACTAAGTAACTTTATTACGTTATCTTTATATTTCTCGTAATAAAACTTATAAATATTTTTAAAATAACGAATCGTTTTATTACGAAAAAAATCGTTTATAAATAATTAACTTAAAAACGTTTTCTATCCGTCAAAATAAAATTCTATTTTTAAATCCGATAAAAAATACAAAAATATTACGAAAATAAGATAATATTTGTTATTTTTAAAAACTTTACCGATATAACGTTAATAAAACTTAAAATAATTTTAAACGGTTTAAAATAATTCCTTAAAATATGGTTACGGAATATTAACAAAAATTTAATTTTATAAGTAAATTTCGTATTTACGAAAATGCTTTTTTATAATTTTAAACCTTACAAAAATATAACTATAATTCGCCTTTTTTAAAACGCTAAAAAGAGTCGTTAATAATAAAAACAATTTGCAAATATCGATTAAATAATCGATAATATCTTAGGTAATTTCCGTAATTTCGAAACCAATTATTTTTTCGCAACGTATATAGTTTTCGATTACAGGTCTTAATCGATAAACCCGGACAAACATATATACGACAAAGTTTTAACAAGTCCTTACGTCTTAAATAACCTACAGTAATTTTTAAATATTTAAAATACTTTTCTTTTTAAAAATGGTTTATATACATCTAAACCGTTATTAACGTTCTGTATTAAAATTAAAATATATCGCAAATTATTTAATTTAAATCGGTTAAAAAATTAATACGAAAATTAATATAACGCTATTAGTAAAATAACAAAGGTTAACGTACCTTTATTACAATATAATTAACCGTATTAAATTTGATTTATTTAATTTTAACTGCTTTTTTCTCGTTTTTTTCCATTTTTAAACCCGTTTAATCTTTTATTTTAATATTATTTATAACTTTCAACCATTTAAAAAAACGCTTATAAATATTCTGTAAAAAATACGAAAAACAATAAAAATAATTCGTCCCGTTTATTTAATCTTATTTTTGCTTATTTTATTTTATATATTTCCTGAATTTTTTTATGTTAAAATTCGTTCCGCTATCCGTTATAATAATTTGGATTTTTATATAAAACCCGTATTTTTTTAGGGCTTTGTATAACGTTTAAATATTCGACTTTTTTTTTTTATCTTCGCATAACTAAATATTAATCAGAACGTATTTAAATATCCAGTTTTTATCGATAAAATAAATATATACGCCTTGGAAAACCTATGCTAAACTAGGGGAAATTTAAACGTCTATAATTACCGAAACGTAAAATTCGGAAAGGAGATTTTATAACTTTAACCGTACAATTTCCTTTGCGTATTTTTCGTATTTATCCTTAAGTTTACGGGATCTTGGAAAATTATAAATAAGGTATATATACCGGACCTAATTAATAAAATACGGATTTTCGATAAAATAAAAAGGCAGATATAAGCTAGCCCATATTTTAACCATAAAACGATTATTTTTAAATAAGATTCCGGTAACGTAAAACGGATATTATTAAACTATAATTAATACGTTAATTAATATAATAATTAATACGTATTAAAAAATTTTATTTATAATAAGACTTATAACGGCTTACGTTTCCTTATATCGGGTTAACTTATTTTTTTCGTATAATCTATTATTTATATAATTTTTCAATGTAATAATATTATTATTATTTTTATTCGATTTCGGATATATCCGGGTTTTATAATAAGATTTACAAATTATTATTAACTAACCTGTTTTTAATATTACGTTATAAAACCAGCCCTGCTAATACCAAAACGTTTAATTAAAAACGAAAATTTTTTAAAAAAATGCCTTATTTATATCGTCGTCGAAGGTAGCTTTTTTTTAAAATTACGGTTACCGTATAAATTACGCCTTAAACATTTCGGCGTTTTTCGTTTTATAAACGTAACATATTAGAAAGCTAAATCGTAAAAGTAATTTATGTATTTTTTATACGTTATCTTAAAATCTTAAATTAACTTCCGGTTGGGTCGGGAACCTAGCTTTTTTAACGTATTTATTACTTAATTCGTTGTTACCCGATTTATTAAAATCTTTTTCGTTTCTTTAATTAAATTCGTTCCTTAATTTTTCGTTATTCCCTTTTTAACAATTTATCTCGTCGAATACGTAATTATTTCCAAGTTTATCCCTATCCTTAACGTTTGGTTACTTCCCGGATTTAAATTTGCCTTTATTTTCGTTTTCGTTTCCGTACTTATTATATAAAGTATTACTTAATTCCCGTAATTAATTTTTTATTTCGAAATCTTTTTTAGCTAAGCTTAATTTATAATTTTTTTTATCGGTTATAACCTGGTTAAAAAAATCGATAAAAGGTGGTAGCATATTATAATAAAAAATTCGAATAATATTTAAATTATATTATAAATTACGTTATTAAACGTAACTATATATAATTAATACTTTAGAAATAAAAAATTAATACGTTAAAAGTTGAAAATTAATACGAGCGGAAACGTAAAGATAAAGTTAAATAATATACGTTAAATATTGTAAGCGGATTATTTATTTTCCGATCTATTTATTTAACGTTTATTTTATTCCGGATTTTTCGGATAAATTTTAAAATTTGTTATTATTTTATTTTTCTATTTTTTCCGAACCCTATATAACCGGAATATTTTCCTTTATAAATAAAGTTATACCTTTATTACGTTACGTAATAAGCGATATTATAAAGGAAACTTTGGTTAACTGCGTTAATATACGGTTTAATCGTTTTGTAAATTTATTTATTATTTTTATTACTTTTATTGCGATAATTATTAATAATAGTAGTATTAATTCTTTAAGAAACGAAATTTTTATCCCCGGGATTCGAATAACAAAAATTATTAAATTATTCCGATAATAACCGCCGATTAGTTTTACGTTTAAATAAAATATTACTAGGCAAAGGTAAATTCCAAAACAAAATGTTTGCGGTTGCTAGGTATAAAAAAGGAAAGTTAAAATAAAGATTCGGTATCGTCGCTTTAAACCTGGGAGTAAGTTATATATTTTAAATTAGTACGTTAATTAGTACGATTTTAATTTTAAAAAGTTATGGCATTATATGAGATTAGGCGGTTTTAGAAAATATATACCTTATTAATTCCATAGTATTCCTTTAAGCTCGTGGTCCGGCAGATCTTATTTAATATATAACCGAAAAACGATTTTAAGATTTAGCGATCTGCGTTAAAAGTATTATAGAAAACGGCGGAAAATAAATTGGTTACGTTATTTATTAATAATAACTTATATGCGATTTATACAAAAAGAGTTATTATTTACTCGAAAGATTTCCGTTTGGTTAAGTAGATTTATAAATAAATAAATTTAGGTTTTTTTCTTATTATTATATAATAAATAATAAATATTTTTTTAAAAGGAAAAAAAAAATTTACCCGAAATTTAACCGGGATTTTTTTAAATAGGTTAATTATATATATACCTACCTAACTTTTTCCAATTTATTAACTAAATATTAAATTTTTTTTAATATATTTTTATTAAATAATAAAGTATTTACTTAATTTTTTCATATTTTTAATCGTATTAATAATATAATATTAATTTTAATATTTATAATTAATTTAAAATAAATATTATATTAAATAAAGTATTATTTTTTTACGTTACGGTTATTAATTAAAAATATAAATATATTATATTTCCAGTATAATACGTATTAATTTCCGTATTAATTAATTTTTTATTATATTTAGTATAATATCGGTTTCCGGAAAAAATAACGGTAAACTTTTTCGTAAGTGTCGTAAACCTAATGACGTATTTTTAAATAATAAATATACCGCAAAAATATAAAAGCGTAACGAAAAATTTTTTCGCGAAAATCTTAATAAAAAAACCGTAAAAAATGCCTAGTAAATATTATAAACTAAAATCTACCGTAATAAAGCGGCTTAGGATAAAAAGTACCTCGAACCGGATTTTATTATCCAAAATAAAACTTACCGAAATATTATTAATATTGTTAATAATTTATTATAAATTTTGTTTTTAGTAACGTATTAATTTCCGTATTAATTACTTTTAATTGCTTTTAAAATAAATACTTTAAATAATTTGCAACTTAATATAATATCGACTTTAAATTACGTTTTAATATAATAAAAATGGTTACAAATAATTTAAATTGGTTATCTTATAAATTCCTTAATTTAAATAATAATTTTCTATAAACGTCCGTTAATAAAAAATAAAAATTTATTGCCGAAAAAAAACTATCGGAAAACGAATAAATCGCTTTATTATAATAAGATAATATAACCCGCCGTTATTTTTATTTCTAAAAGTTCGAAAATAAATTAATGTTAATAATTAATGATATAATATATACCATAACCGAAAAATTTCTTAAACCGTTAAAACTTATTTCGGATAAATTTAACGTTATATTATTAAATGTTAAAAAAATAAATTTTTATTTTTTTATTTTTTAATATTTAATTTTTACTTTTTTCCTTTTATTTTTTATTTTAATATATATTAACTAATATTTTTTAAATATTTAGCCGTAAACTTAATCTTAACTTATATTTTAATTCGTTACCGTTATATACGAAACATTTTACCCGAATAATTATTAACGTAATCGTAAAATATATTAAACGGAAAACGTTTTTATTAAAATATAAAAATTATAATATTTTAATTAAATAACGGAAAACGATAAATTAATTAATACGTAAATTAATACCTTTATTTATTATTAATTTAATTTTATAATATTAGTTATATTATATTTATATTTATTAAATTAAATTTTTCTAAAAACTTTTATAAACTTTATATTATAAAACCCGATAAATTTTTTATTATTTACGTAATAAAAACTTAATACCCGAAATTAAATTAAATATTTTTAATTTTTTCCGTAATAAAAAAAAAATAAAACTTAGGTTACCCCGATTTTTCATTATTTTTATAATTTTACTAATATTCGTTTTTTAATAACGGATAACGAAAAAAAGTTTTTAAGTAATTTTATTAAATTTTAACCTTCCGATATTTAAATTTGGAAAAAATTATTTCCGTAAATAACGGACAAATTTAAATTACGCCTCCGGTTTTATAAATTCCGGTAAATTAATTATTTATTTTTTTAACGTATTAATTTTCATATTAATTTATTTTTTTCGCCTTAATTCGAAATATAAATTTTATCGCTTTAATTATTTCCTAAAAATACGGTCGTATTTTCAATTTACGGTTACCGGAATATTAAAAAAAATAATTTCTTTTAATTACAATACCCGCAAATTTCGTAAATTTTAATAACTTTATTTTTTAGGCCCGGCTTAATTTTAAAATAATACGGTAACGTAATAATTCGAAAAAACCGCTTTTCGTTTAATTTTTAAACGAAAAATAAAGTTAACGATAATATTAATATATATTCCTAAAATTTTTCCGATTACCTTTAAAACGTTTATAAACAATTTTTTTAAACGTATATTCGTTTAATTTACAAAATATAATAAATTAAATAATTTAATTAAATTAGGAAATTCGTAATTAATTTTATTTAATTTATAAAACAAAATAATTAATACGTAAATTAATACGTAAATTAATACGTTTTTAATAATAATTTTATATTTAAAATAAATACGATTTTTAATTTTTTATATTTTAACGTTATTATAATTTTTACTTAATAAGTACCTATAGGTAGTTAACTTATAAGTAAATAATCGTAGGTATTTTTAAATAATTGCCAAGACCACCCACGGGTGGGTACCTACGGTCGTGGGTAGTCCGTGGGTACCCAATGGGTACCCACTGCAAACCCTACTTAGATCCAGCTGATCAACAACCTACAGGGGTTGATTTAGGCATCACGGGTACAGTACCCTCTCAACTGTGACTGTTTTTGTATGTATTTAAGGAGGGTTCGCTACCCTCACTTTCTAGCTAGGACCTTCTAGAGGTCAACCTGATAAATTCCTTTCTTTCAGCCGTATATGCTTCAGTGTGTGATGTCAGGGTCTCATAATAAACGAGTTGTTGTCTTTCCACACGGTCTGTGGTACAAGGAGTAGTTGCCCATAAAATCGATCATGTCCTGACTAAAAACTTTCACTGGTTTTTCAGTCGACAAATAGACGCAACGCAAGTGTCAGACCTAGCTGAAGGCGATTAAACAGCTAAACCTTGGCTTCGTTTGATCAACAACCTAGAGGAGGTCAACCTGATAAATTATCTTCCTTCAGCCGTATATGCTTCAGTGTGTGATATCAGGGTCTCGTAGCAAGCGAGTTCATCCGAACTCATCCTCGAACCTGTACCACACGCAGAAATCTCCGTTGGCATGGAATTTGATTCTGTAGGCGCACTGTGGTGTCATTTGGACAATTATCTTCGTGACCGCCAACAGTCACTCTACAAGGAATCTTCGCGTCATCGGAGCCGTTGGCAGCCGGTTGAAGAGCCAGATGGCATGGATAAGTGCGATTTCCATTGCGAGTACAAATGGGCCGACGAACGAAGCGTGGTAGTATCAAGTTTCTCACCGCACACATCTCCCCCAAGCAGTCACGTCGACCGTCGTACAATGGACTTCCCAGGGCGGTAATTAGACTATTTGCGACGGAAGCATTTCCGATGCAAGCCACAGATCACGGACGGATCACAGACCTCATTCCCTACAAACCTGGTCTGTTCAAGATGCGAGTGTAGCAACTCCACACAGCCTGGGACAACACGTGGCCTATCCCAAGATGGACAATCCTGGGTATGTCGGTCCAGTTCCCGGTTGACAAATGCTGGACTCACAGACCCTTTACCACCATTTCAATCAGCTTACGTCCTCTGCCATCCCTGTTCAGCTCGACTTGATGTTCTATGCCCAACATCGTCGTCCGAAAACGGTGATACAACCAGACAAAATCTTGTTGACCAAGATCAACAAAAAGTAATTTGGGAGAGACACACAAGAATCTGTACCGGTGCAGAAAAGGAGACGGGACAACCATTGGTGAAATATCCTTGTTCTAATTGCAACTGTAGCGTGCTACATTGGGTTCAAACGTCAATACTGGCACATCTGCCGCGCTGTATTCTTGGTGGCAACGGGCGCTGCCCGCCAGATATGCAGATATTTCCTGGTGGTACAAGATATTACAGTTGAGTTTGCATACGGGATAGATAGGTATGGATTGAAAAGGTAGATATATGGAATGCATACTATTCCGTAATCCTGGGCAGAACTATCTGACAGGGCTAATATCGCTAAAGTCCTAGCGATATCAGTGGCTGCCGGTTCTATAAATTTTAGTGGTTGAACCCTTGGAGCATTGCTATTGTGGTAGTCTGTATTAGTCCGTACTATTCCATGCTTGGTTAAAGTACCTTGCTTCATCCATACCATTCCATACGTCTGGAAAACCAGGCTGCTTCCCCGAACTGCCGGCGTTGGCAGCTCAGAACAAAGTTTGTTGAGACGCGCTGCAGTGCATGTACACACGTGTACAGAGCTTAAAATCCAAATGTCCACGAATGCCCAAGCTTTGAGGCTTGCACCTTAAGGCTTGAACCTTGAACATATGCGCGAACGTATCAACCCCACCAGTACCACAATCATTCCAACGATCAAGCACATCGCGCGACGACAACGAAGGTACGAGACAACAGGCACGGGCCACTTTGCTATACACGCTGCTAACAATATGGCCCGAAGATCTACCGATACTGAGCATTTGCTTTTTTCCTGAGTCACACAACCGACTTCGGATGCGAGGTCTTTGCTTTGTGCAATCAACCCCATTAAAGCCATTTTGCCTCTAAACTTCCTCCTTTCCCTTGCTTGCACCTGCAGGTCGGTTCGACGGAAAACCACATTTAGCATGCCTACCGTCATCCACCTCAGGGCTGAGACGAAGCCCTTCGAGCGTCGTTCGCCGTGTGAGTGAACCCCTCCCTTCCCCTTCCCCTCCCCCCTTCCCCACCTCCCCACCACTACCGCAACGACGCCCCCTTTGCTCGAGAGCTGACAACGAATTGGGAGCAGTGTCGCCCAAAACGGCCAAGGCCCTTCTCGACGCTGGCTATATCGTCCGTGTCGAGCGATCTCCCGAGCGTATCTACAAAGACGAAGAGTTCGAGGCTGCCGGTGCTGAGCTCGTCCCCACGGGCTCATGGAGGGACGCCCCCACTGACAATATCATTCTCGGTCTCAAAGAGCTCCCCGACGTTGATGCCCCTCTACCTCACACCCACGTCACATTCCTACATGTCTTCAAGGTAAGCAACCCCTCTCGATTACTCTTATTCTCACTACCTAATCACTAACACTCGTTACAGAAGCAAACTGGCCACGAGATCTGGCTTCGACGCTTTAAGGAAGGTGGCGGCACTCTCTACGACCTCGAGGTTTTGACGGACGAGAACAATCGAAGAGTGGCGGCTTTCGGTTACTCGGCAGGCTACGCCGGTGCCGCCATTGCCCTCTTCAGCTGGGCTCACCAAGTCCTGCACCCAGACACTCCCCAGGGCCCCGTACCCAGCTTCGACGACGCCCCCGCCCTGGTCGACTATGTTAAGTCGGCCCTCGAGCCCGCCATCAAGGCCAACGGTGGCCAGCCCCCCCAGATCATTATTATCGGAGCTCTAGGTCGTTGTGGAAAGGGTGCCACGGACCTCTGCCGCCAGACCGGTCAGGAGAATATTCTGCTGTGGGATCTCGCGGAAACCAAGAAGGGCGGGCCATTTGCTGAGATAGCAGGTAATAGACCCTTGCTATTATTATCCTCCGCCTTTTCTAACCCTTTTATAGAGTCTGACATCTTTATCAACTGTGTTTACCTCGGCTCCACGCCCACTCCCCCTTTCTTGACTTTCGACACCCTCAACGTTACTGAGCGACGTCTCCGGGTCGTGAGTGATGTCTCATGCGACCCAAACTCGCCTTGGAATCCAGTACCTATATACTCGACCTGGAGCGACTTTAAGAACCCTACGCTACCTACGTCTAAACCGCTGGAGCGAGGCCCTGAAGTGCGAATTATAGCTATTGACCACCTCCCGACGCTGATTGCTCGCGAGTCTAGCGACGAGTACTCGAGCTTGTTACTGCCGAGTCTGCTCACCTTGAACAAGCGGGATACCGAAGGTGTGTGGACGAGAGCGGAGAAGATTTTCAAGGAAAAGGTGGCGGAGGTGTCGTAAATGAAGGAATGAAGGGCCTAGGGCGAGAGGGCTTAGGATATCTCTAGAAGTGTGACAGTTAGGCTGATCGCTAGGAAAGAGTGCATAGAGTGTGAAAAGTGTAAATTGACTTAGATGATCTGGGTTCTAGAGAGCGGTGGCTAGAAAGCTCTATATAGCGTGGGAGCCCCGGAACAACGTTTCAGCCGGGTGCCTACAGGCCAATAGGCCCTGATGACTAAGCAAGTTACCCCTATTCTGCGACAAGAAGGACGGATGACAGCTCCGTAGCCCACTAGACTAAAGAGTTCCATCAGTTCCAATTAGTTTCTCAATTAGCTCTGCTGTTAACAGCCACTATAGGGACCCTACAGTACCCTTGCCCTGCAATCCGTGCATGTGCATAGAGAATGCAGCCTCCGCAATGGGGCAAGTAACGCGAGGCCATTGCGGTGCATCCGCTGATGGCTCAATACCAGCTCGAGGCTTTTTTTTTTTTTTTTTTTTTTTTAAATTACCGTAGTTCGTTATCTTGTTCTTGCAGTTAGGGAGAACAGAAGTTTCCTAACGTTTGGTAGCTACGTGATAGGTAGGGATGACCCGTCCCTTGTTTTGGGCTCCGCGGTATTTTTGGAGAGGATGGCCCGCCTAGTAAAGAATTGTCGCGCATAAGGCAGATACTTGTCTAGTCGTTAGACTGGGGGTATGCGGTCGTATGTGGAAGGCTCCATAATGATACAACTGGTGGCTAGAGCAACGGCCCTGGAAGCTGCCGCCACCCTTGATAGTGATCTAACGGGGAATGTGGATACAGACAGAACCGTAGAGCTACTCGATGGAGTAATTTGTCCTTGACGTGCATGGTAATCTGTTTTAGTAGTACTCCGTAGCACGATCTAATCCATCTTGCCGGGCGACTCCTACGTCATGGAGATACGGTAACAGCTCTTACAGACCAGCAAAAATTTAAGGTTAATCAAGATCCGAAATTAAGAAGATATCGTTAAAAAATATTAAGAAAAAATGAAAACAAAATAAAGATAAAGATAAAATTAAAAATAAAATTAAAAATAAAATAAAAATAAAAATCAACTAAAGCGTTATAACAGTAAAAGTGACAAGGTTACCGTTCTCGGGAAGACGCCGAAGGAACGAAGATAACATCTCGATACGGTCACTATAAGAAGAAAGCCGACCGTTTCGGTAAAAAATTAAAAGCCTAACGCTTTTAATATACGTTAAGGAAGTAATCGGCAACTAAAAGAGCTATCTTATTTCGGCTATATTTTTATTTTCCTAGGCACCTTAATAGCTGTCAGCTTCTTAGTAACCTATAGGTAATCTACTTATACCCCTTAAATTCCTGCACCTACCTGATATACCTAATTTTATCTATAATTTATAACGTTTTTAATTAATATTAATATTATAATAACATATTTGTTACATTTTAAGGTTATATTAAATCCGACTTATTATAATAATATATAGAAAAATTAATTAATTCTTTATTAAGTTAATTAGTTTTTAACTTTTTAAGCTTTTAAAGATATCGTTAATATTATAATAATTGTAAAAATTAACGTTAAAAGTTCCGTTTCGGGTTTAGTTAATGCGTTATCGTTTTATAACGCGTACTATTTATTAATCTTTTATATCCCGTTAACGTTATAATATAATACGGATTATATTATAAGTAAATTATAAAATTATTAATTTTTCGTATTATAACTGTAATTATTATAATCCTTTACGTTTTACTTATAAAGATCTTTTTTAAATTACTTATAAAAATATTTTTCGAGTTACTTATAATAATTTTTCGCGTTATAGTTATTAAACCCTTCCGTTATTACGCGGCTGTTTTGAATAGAATTTATTCTCGTTCGAATTAATAATAATATATTTTTATTAAAAGAGATAACGGTATATAAAAGGATAAAGTTATTATTTGTTATAATAACGCGCTAGGGTAGAAAAGAGAGTAACGGCTTTATTTCGAAATTATTTACGAAGTTATTAAATATAAGAATTCTTAATTAATAATAAAAGCTTTTAATTAGCGAAGTTCCGGTTTATTAGTTATTTAGTATTAACGTTACCTGCTTTTAGTTCGCAAATACAAAATTATTTTTTCGTTAATTCGAGGTTTTTAAAGATTTTAAAGGCGTATAGAAAGTTATATTATTTTTCGAATAAATTTTTTTCGAAAGGTAAGGTTTTAATATTCTAGGAATTCGAGTAGGTAAGGGTATATACGTTTCGGTTTTACGATATTATATTATTATTAAATCGATCGCTTTATCAAAACAAATTAACGTAAAGTTCTTGGGTTAAGTACGGCCGAGAACGTTTTTGCGTATACGTATATTTTTTTTATAAAAGGTATTACGATAATCTGCTTTTATTTTATTAATTCTATACTTTAAGTTTTCGGCTACTTTAAGTAAGTTATTACCGTTATTAAAAGAAATTTAATATATTTATTATTAAATTCGATTAATAATATAATTTAAATATTATAATTGCGGTATTACGAAATGTAATAGTCAGTATATTTATAATGGTATAAAAGATACGTATTTTTAAAATATTTTACGATATATTTTTAATTATTATTAAACTCGTTAATTAATTTCTATTAAAAGTGTTCGAATTTTTCTGTTATTTAAAAATAACGTACTATATAAGCGAGCTGTACATTTTTTAGTACGTCGCGATAGTTATTCGAATTATATATCTATAACATATTAAATTAATTTAAATTAATCGGATTTTTTATTATTAAACGCTTTTATATTTTTTTTATAAGTACGCGTATTATGTTCGGGCTTGCCGTAAACGTTATATTTCCGTTTTTTCGCTTAAACCTTTGTGCGATAACTCTTTCTGGCTGTTATTAATTGCGATTATTTATTATTACCTTTTTTCGTAGCTATAAAAGTTTATGCCTTTTTTATAATAAATATCCCTTCATTTAAAGATATTTATTTTTGGTTTTCCGGCGTTTATTAAAGACGTAATTTGGTTCGTAAAGGTAACCGTTTTCCTTTCTAAAAAAAAGCAATTTCGTATTAAAATATTAGGTAATTTTTTTAAAAAAAAATTAACAGATTTAAATATCTTTGTTAGCGAGCTACCCTAGTAATTTTTATTTTATTTTTTTATAAATAACGTTCCCGTCGAATCGCTTTAGTAATATTTTTAAAAAAATTTTATAGGTAGAAAAATAACGGAGTTAATAAAGGTAAATTAAAAACGGTTAGTATAGGTATAATTAAAACCTTTAATTCGAAAAGGACGTAATTAAGATTAAATAAAATAAATTCGGTTTTTATAAATCCGGATTTAATCTAATCGGTCGTTATAATAACTTTAAATACGTTATAAAAACCGGCGATAAAATCTTGTTTAATAATATAAATAATATAACGTCGTATAAGATTTTCAATATATAATAAATAAATACGTTTTGATACGGAAAAATAAAATGCGTTCAAAAATTAAAACCGATAATAAATAAATAAATATATAAAGAAAAATAATATTATTAATTTTATAGTAATTTTTGAATACGATTAAATAATAATTTTCGTAACCGTTAAAAATACAAAACGTTTTAGATTTATAATACGCGTTTTAATATATTTATCGAAATAGTTAATTTATTTATTATTTAACCGTTTTTATTTATAATAATCCTTTAATAAAATAAAAATAGAGTATCGGTAAATTAATAAAAAAGAAATTCCCGGTAGAAATAATAAATAAAGGTAAGGCCCAACTTTAAAAATTAACAACTTATATTATCGTAAACTATTTTTTATTTTTTGTTATATTTATTTAAATTTTTTACGTTTTTCGATATTTGTGATTATTATAGTTACTATAATAAAAAAAATTATTTAAAGATGTATTTCGTCGAAATTATAAATATTTTTGTTTTCGTAATGCCGTATTTCACGATTATCATCTGAATAAATTTAAGTTATTTACGAAATATTTTTAAGTGTTTATATAAAATTTATTAATAATTTAATTTTTAATTTAAACTCGTTTTAAATCTATATTACCTTTTAATAAAATTAAATATTTAATTAATTTTAACGTGTTTTGTAATATATTACGTTAATAATAAATTCGTTATATTTTTAATATATTAACGTCGGACGAAAAACGTTTACGTTTTTAGACTAAGGATTTATTCGATAATCGATTTTTTTTCGGTCGGCATTAATTTTCGCAAATTAAGGACGGTATCGGATCGGGTATATTTTCGTTAATTCGCGTTTTTAAGATAATAAATGGGACATTATAAATAAAATTAAACTTTTTATAATTAAGTGTTAGGTTTCGTTTTTAAGCTTAAACTGTTAAATTTATTTTCGTTTTTTTATAAATCGTTTTATATTATAGTTATTCAGAAATAACTAATTAAAGTTAAAAAGTTAAAATAATAAAAAAAGTATATAGCTTGTTTATAGGTACAGTTCGTTGATGTAGTACGTTATATTATAGATAATTAATATAAAAAGATATTTTTACGAAAAACGTATTTAAAGGTTAAATTTTATTATTTTAACCTAGGTTATTAAGCTGTTATAATTATTATACTTTAACGTCGGCGAAGCGATTATAAGTTAAGTTATCGTTATTTAAATTATTATTATTTTAATATTTAAATTTTAAGATTTTCTTTATTTATAATTAATTTAATAAATAACCTTTTTATTAATATGAAAAATATAAATTTATTATTAAATAAAATAAAATTAATTAGTTGCCATTTTCTAAAAAAAAAATTTCGCAATCCGATAATAATATTTTAAATTTTCGAATATTTAGTTTTCGTAATAAATATACGTAATTTTTTATAAGCTAGCTATTTTAAGACAGGTTTTTATTAGAGATAATATCGAAATATCTATTAAATATCGATTTAATATATATTAAACCCGTTTCGTTAAAAATATATATAGTATTTATTTATTTAATACGTATTATCGAAATTTGCGATTTCCTGGTACCGTTTTTATATATTAACGTATTACGGATATATTTATAATGCGCCGGTAATACGAGTAAAATTTTCGTTTTCGTATTTAAAGTAATAAAAAAATTATTATTTTAAAAGTATGTAACGAAAGTTTACGTATCGGTAGATCTGTTAAAGTTTTCGTAACGGTATTTTTAAATATAATTATTCATATCTTTATACGTAATTTCGTAATTTAAGTAAATCAGTTTAATAATAATATCAATATTTCGTAATTATATATTATTCGCCGTTATATTTTGAATTATTAATATTTCGTTTTCGGTAAAACGGTAAGTTTAGGAATAATTTATGATTTTTTTCGAAAGTTTATAATTATATTTTAATTTCGAATAATTTTAAAATTAGATTATTTATTTATAACCTGTTTTTCGGTTAGCTTTAATAATAACGGCGAAAAAGCAGTTAACTTTACGGGTAGTAATATGTAGTATATCGTAATTTTTCTCGGGATTTTTTAACAGTAATTATAATATATATAATATCGTATATATAAGCCGGCGGCGTTACGATTAATTCCGTTACCGGTTACGAATTAATAGCTATAAAAAAACAAAACGATTTAAAGCTGTTATTAATTTCTTTATAATGTCGTAAAATTCGCTACTATTAGCATTGCCTTTAAACGGTAAAGGAAGGTATACCATATTATATTAATTAATAAAAACGCGTACTTTGAAAAGGGAGCTCGTAAACGTAACGGAAAGGTATTTTTATTATTATTATTAATATTCGCCAGGTTATACGCAAATATAAAAAATAATACAATATGTTAATAGTAATAATTAATTAAAAATCGCACTTAAAACGTTAACGTTTAGCATATAGGTTTTAAAGTAGGTCTTATACACGTTACTAGGAAGCTGGCAGCTGTCAACTTATTTAGGAAAATAAACATATAGCCGAAATAGGATGGCTCAACTAAAAAGTATCAAGCCATCTACTGTGCTCGCACCGCCAATAATCGAATACGAACTCCCCGAACGGATTCGGGTGGCACGTTTATTTTCCCAGGATACAGACGTGTTACATAGGAATCAGCTTTACCTGTTACGTAGGGACCTCGTAAGAACATTGATCTAGCTATGCAAGCGGCGAAAGAGCCCATGCCACGTCAAGCGACGCGCGGCCGCCAGCCAACCGATTCCCGGATAGTTACAGAGTCCGTCGTTTCTTGGCCCCGTCTTCTGAATTCCGGGATATCGGAGGCGAAGGACGACAATATCACACAGCCTGCAGTGCAGGCCATGCCGGAATGCGCAAGCGCTTCTTCGCCATTCCGTCCTTTCTGCCGTTTAGGCGGATGATGAGGTAGGAAAGACCTAACGGGAAAAGCTATGGCGTATTGATAGCCTGGCGAGGCATATCCGTCACCAGCATGTTAAAGGGAAGTGCGCCCTATTCAATTGTCCTTACGACGACTGCTCGGAAATTGGTCTAGTAGCAACTTCCTTTATCTTTACCTAGACGTACAACGAATATGTTCATTCTTAAACAAGCCCAATTACAGAAACGCAATAGGACCAGGGAGAGCTTTTTAAGAAATATGTACAGTATAATGAAAAGCCGGGACGTAATCAGGAAGAAATATGATGCCAATATCTACTTTTGCGTAAAAATATCAAGTTATATATGCTATTTCGCTATCCAGGCACTAGGGAGCTCTCTTATTCCACACCTCATCACAAACTCATTGGATAATTTAAGTAACCCTTAAGGGCAGCACTAAGATATGGTATTATCTGGAGCTATGAGATGCCCGTAAGGAACAGAGCAAGGAAAACACGATATAACTTGAAGATATCGTCCCCATCGCCGCCGCAGACAGTTACCCTTATTCGGGCCCTCACCGAATACCTCACCAACGATGCCTACCTATTTACGAGCATTTTTCTCCCCCCTTTTTAACAGCATTAGCTAAATAACGGCCTCTACAGCAATATGGACCTTACTAAGCTTCAAGAAACCGTTTACATGCTCTTCGTCTTTTATCCGTTTTCGCCATCGCCGGAGTGCGTTTGTCATTTCCGAACGTTTTATATTAAGTTACTATTTATTTTTAATACCGAAGTGAGGTAAATAATTGCCTTTCTCTTAAGAGGCGCGTTTTTATAGATTTTATAAACCTGAATCTTTTTATTCTTTCGTTTTAAGATTAACTACCGCTTATTATTAATAACTCTGACATAGCTTAAAGTTATATAAATAAAGCGATCCGAAAATGCGCATAGGAATATAATCAGGTCTAGTACGATAATATACTTTTTAAAAAGGTCCGTTCCGTATTCGTTTACGGTTAACTTTATAACGTTAACGCGGTAGTTAAAAGCTAAGAGCCGGTTTATAAAAAGCTAATTATTAACGATTACTGTTGTTTCGAATTAGAGTATCCCCGATTTATTTAGCTTTTAAATTATATACCTTTTTTATATAGGCCTTGTTATAATACGTATAATTTTTAATAGTAATATAATAATAACGCGTTAAAGCTGTTTTAATAAATAATTCGTACGATATAAGATATTTCGAAACGGTTAAACCGTTAATTAATCTTAATTTAAAAGCTAAATATAATAAAGGTTTTATAACTATAAAAAATATAATTTATTAACGTCCCGAATAAGCTTACGGAATAGATAAGCTTACGAGATAATTTTTAATACTTTACGATTATAAACTTAATTTAATTAATCCTAATATATTAAATTAATTTTTTATCGTTAAACGTTTTTATATTTTCCTTATAAATACGTACACTATATCCGGGTTTACTATAAAATATTATATTTCCGTTTTTTCGTTTAAATCTTTTTACAATAATTACTTTTAGCTTTTTTTAATTATAATTACTTATTATTGCCCTTTTTAAAACTATAAAAACCTTTACCTTCTTTATAATAAATGTTTTTTCTCTTTAAAAACGTGCGTTTGTAGTTTTATAACGTTTATTAAAAACGTAATTCGTTCTGCGTAATTTAACGTTTTTTTCCCGAAAAAAATAGTTTTATATAATAATGATATGTAACCTTTTATTACTAAACTAATAAATTTAAATATTTTTATCGATAAGTTACTTTAATAATTTCTGTTTTTTTTTATAAGTAACGTTTTTATTTTATTACTTTACAAATACTTTGAAAGATTTTTGTAAGTATAAAAATAGAACTGGCGGAAATTAACGGGGAGATGGTTAGCGTAAATATAACTGGAAAATTTCGAATTCGGAAAAAACGTTATTAAAATTAAATAAAACGAAATTAGTTTTTACAAATTCAGATTTGATATTATCGGACATTATAGTAACTTTAAATACGATGCGAAAACCGGTAATAAAATCTTCTTTAGTAATATAAATAACCTTATATAAAATTTTTATTATATAATAAATAAACGCGTTTTAATACGGGAAAATAAAATATATTAAAGAAATTAAACCTAATAAAGAAATAGGCAAGTATATAAAATATAAGAATATAATAAACTTTGTAATAATTTTCGAATTTAATTAAATAATAGTTTTGTAATTATCGAATATCAAAAAAAGTTTCGAACTTTTAATGTAAGTTTAAATATATTTATCGAAATACTTAACTTGTTTTAAACTTAATTTATTTATCGTTTAATCGGCTTTATTTATAATAATTTTTTAATCAAGTAAAAATAAGTTATCGGCGAACTGGCGAAAAAAAAAGGATTGCCCGATAAAAATAATAAATAAAAATAAGGTCTAATTTTAAAAATTAATAACTTATATTATTATAAATTATTCTCGATTTTCTTATTAAACCTATTTAAAAATTTTACGTTTTTTAATATTAGTAATAACTATACAGGCTATTATAAAAACTTTATTAAAAATTTTATTTCGTTGAAATTATAAATATTTTTAAATTTTCGTATACAAGGTCGTTAGGTTCAAGCCGTATTATCCAGGCTAAGCCAAAGATACGAAGTAATTATACCAATAATTAACACGATAAATACTTTACCCAATATTTTCGAATACGGCAACTATTAATAATTTTTACGGTAATAATAAATTATATACCTCGGTTACGAAAAGCCTTATCCCGAAACTAACTATCGCGTAATACCGATAAGCTTCGACTTTAATAAACTTTATGCCCTTTAACTGGTTCGGCAGGGGGAATCTTCTAAAATATAGATAATAACTTAAGAGATATTAAGCTTTTCGCGGTAAACCTTAAGTCCGTATAAAATGGTTACTTTACGACCCTTTACCAGTTTTACGATAGCCACTTTTAACCTCGATCGATCTTATAATTTCTCGAATCCTTATTAATTAAAATAATTAAAATATGCCGGGCAATTCCTATTACAAAATACCGGTATTCCGTAACTGTAAAGTCTTTACGGAAAACGTTTTTTTTAAAGTTTTTAAATTTAATAAAATTTTAAAACGAGTTAAAAATATCGATATTTTTATCGATTTAATTAACCTTTTTTAAAAAAATCGGATTTTATTTTTAATTTTCAAATACGATTTAATTTATATAAATAAAAATAATTAAAAGTTAGACGACTTTATAATGGAAAATATCGACCGTATAAAGAAATTGCTAAAAAAGCTAGATATAGGCGGTAAAGGGTTTAAAAACTTCCAAATTTAATTTTTGGCTCGATACGAACTGGAAAATTACGAACGATAATTTATCCAGCTGTTCCGGATTACGAAAACCGTCCAGAATTCGGTCAAGAATGGTCGTCGATAAGGGCATAACAGGGCAATCTATAAGAAGGTTAGGGCTTGGTAAAGCTTAGCAACCAATACTACAATTTATCCATTTGTTTAATTTTGTTCTACGGTCACGTCTTTTCTAGGGAGATAAATTTTCGTATAAAACCTTTTAATAATTTGTTTTTCGATTTAAACGTATTTTAAATTTTTATAACTATTTAATAAAATTAAATATTTATTTTATTGTAAAGTATTTCGTAATCCGTTACGTAAATAATAAATTAATTATATTTTAAATATATTAATACTGGATAAAAAACGTTGACGTATTTAAATGAAAAATTCGATTAATAATCGATTATTTTTTAGTTAACGTTAATTTCGCCAATTAAGTATAATATTAATTTAAAGAAGTTTATTAATATATCGTACGTATAAAATACTCTAAGCAATTTTATAAATAAAACTAAATATTACATAATTAAATATCCGGTTTCGTTTTATAATCTAAACGGTTAAGTTTATTTTTGTTTTTTTATAAGCCGTTCTATATTATTAATTTAAAAAAAAAGGTTATTAAAGTTAGGTAATTAAAATATGTTAAAAACTATCCCGTAAGTTTGTCTATCCCGTAAGTTTATTCGGAACGTTAACTTATATAGCCGAAAATAACTTTTAATAGTAATTTAACTATTATTTTTAACGTTAATAAACGTACGATTAAACGAAATTAAACTTAATATAAAGTAATTAAGTAATTTTTAAAAGCGGCGTTAATGATTATTTAAATAAAACTTTAAAGTTAGTTTTCTAATAGTTTAACGTAAATATTACATATTATTACGCGTTATTTTATTATTCGTTATTTTAATTATTTAATATTAATTATATTAAAATTAATAAAAGTTTAATTTATAAACTCGACTTATATTTTAACGAAATATAATAGTTTTTTTATCGATTATTATTATATATACGTAATTATTTCTATGATTTTAGAAAGTTTACAAGTTATTAATTAAAAAAATATAAAGTTAAATATTAAAATTACGTAAACGGATTTAAAATAGCGGATATAATATCTTTATACCGCTATTAAATATTATTCTAATATATTTATTTTCTAAAATAAAATTAAGTATTAATAAACGTAATATTAATTATTATTACGATTAAGTATTTAAATTTTTTTTTTCGTACGGTAAATCTTAAAGCGAAACTGTTATTTTAATATATTACCGCGCGATTACGACTAACGAGTTATTAAATATTTTTATATATTAAAAGTTTATTAATTACGAATATTTTATTTTATAATTAAAAAAAAGTATTGCCTTTAATAAATTCGTTTTTCAAGTTATATTCCGTATTAATAATAAATAACGTTAATTTTTATTATTCGAACGAGATATATATTATATATAAAAAAGCTAGAGTAAAATTATTACATTTTATTTTATATTTATATAACTTTTACTTTATTATAACGTTTTTAACGACTTTAAAACTTATATATGTTATTTTATCTAATATAATTTAATAATTTTTCTAATAATAAATAATATAAATTATTTTTCGTAAATTATTATAAACGGATTAAATAACGGAAAAAAAATTAAAATCATTTTAGAACGGTAGAGAAAACCGGGGATATAATTAATTAAAATATATATACTAAAAGAACAACGTATTAAATTATTAATAAAACTTTTCGCATATTAAATATTCGTATTTTATTAAGCTTTTTCTTTTTTACATAATATTATTTTAAAGTCCTAATTATCCCGTTTATCGTATATTTCCTCATCTTAATTACCCTTAATTCCAAGGCGATAATAACGACAAATTTTAAATAACTATTCGATTACGTATAAAAATATTAAATAAATGTTAAAAATTTAAAAACCCTATAAAAAACTATATTGTAAACAAAATATTAATATATAAAAAATACAGGTATTAATATACGTTATAAATTTATTATCATTTCTTTTAAGTAATAAAACTTTTTAAAACCGGTTATTTTTTAACCTTTTATTAATTAAAAACATATACCGTTACGAAATAAATAAAAAAGGTCTATATTAAAAAATATTTCGCTTTTTTATATATACTATTAATAACAACTATTAACTAAAGGTAAACCTTTTTTTCATTTTATTATTAAAGCGAAATTAGTAATTGTCTAAGTAATAAAAAGATAACTAAAAAAAACCCTATTTTTAATTATTATTTTGATAAAATAACTTATTTTATTATAAAAAAAAAGCAACTTGAAATTTTATAAAACGCTTTTAATTTTAAACGTATTCCGTATATATATCTTAACGTAGAATTTCAAAAATCTAAAAACCTTCTATTTAATTTTTTAAAATATAAATCTCTCGTTTAAAAAATAATCTATTTCTTAAAACGTTATATAATTAATTAATTTTACTACGTAATATATCCCGTTAAAAATTATCATTTATTAACTTAAGATTTATTAACTATTATATTTAAAAAAAAACCTTTTTAAAATAATTATATATAATATTTATATTATTATTACTGTTATTTCGATATTTTAAAAGTTTAATTTTTAAAACTTTTAAAAATTAACTTATTTTACGTTTTATTTTAAAGCTTTCGAATTTCGTATCCGTTATAAATTTTTTTCGTAAAATTTATTATATATAACGTTATATCGGTTAATACCGTTATATTAATAAATACTCGTTTTAGTTTAATATACTTCAAAATTAACACGTTTATAATTAAAGTAACTTTTACTTTTCTAATATTTAAACGTATTCGATAAAGTTTTACGGATTTTAAAACCTTTATTAAATTCGAGTTATATACTGGAAATAAATAAAAATAAATATTTCGTAATAGATTTTTAACTTATTATAAAACTTATTAATAAAGAATTCTTAAAATAATTATAAAAGTAACTATTTTTATAATTCTTACAATATTATAATTTCGGAAAGTTTTAATAAATAATTATCGTTAACGTAATATAAAAAAATTCCCATTTATTATATTATTAAAAAGTTCGGAAATAAAATCGAGTTAAAATTAGATTTTTTTTAATCGAAAGTTAAGTGTATATATAAAGTTTAAAAAAACCGTTTTCATTATGTTTTAAAATATTAATAATAATTTTAATAAATTTCTTAATGTCGAAAATATTATGTACTAGTTTTTAACAAGGTATAATATAATTTCCTAATTAAGTTTATAACGTTACGTAAATTTTCTAATTTAAACGATAGTACCTTAAAAATTATATTAGTATTTACTTTATATTTTTTCGTTTATATAATTAATAATACGTTAATTAATAAAATTAAATAAATGGTCTTTAAACATTGCGTATAATAGTTATTAATATATCGTTTTAATTATTATAAATTAATAACTTATATAACGTTTCGTATTTTATTTAATTATTATTTCGGAAATTTACCAACGTCTTATATAAGTACTCCGGACATATAAGTACTCCGGACGGTTTTTAACACCTTATAATAACAAATTTAAATAACTTAATAATAATATATCGTATTAATTTAAATTAATCGGATTCTTTTTCGTTAAACGTTTATATAGCTTTTTTATAAGTACGCGTATTATGTCCGGGCTTATTATAAACGTTATATTTCCGTTTTTTCGTTTTAACTTTTTTGCGATGACCTTTTCTGGCTGCTATTAATTAAATTTTTTTTATTACCTTTTTCTTTTTTAATTAAAAAAACGTATCCGTTTTATATAGTAAATGTTCTTTTTTTTTAAAAAATATTTATTTTAATTTACCGACGTTTGCTTAAAATATAGTTCGTTTCGCATAATTAAACGTTTTTTTCTCGAAAAAAACCGGCTTTATGTAAAAGTAATATATAACCTTTTATTATAAGATTAACCGATTTAAATATTCTTATCGGCGAGCTACCTTAATAATTTTTGATTTTTTTATACAAATAACGTCCTTATTTTGTTATTTTACGGATATTTTTAAAGGTTTTTACGGGTAGAAAAATAAAACTAACGGAGGTTAACGGGGAGATAATCGGCGTAAATATAATTAAAAGAATTTTAAGTTTAGAAAAAATATTATTAAAATCGAATGGAATAAAGTTAACTTTCGCGAATTTAAATTTAATATTATCGGATATTAGCCCAATGGCTCAGTGGTCGCGAGCCTAGGTGTCTTTTTTAATTGCAACAGGCTTGGGCACCTTGTTTCGGTTAATTTTAAGAGATAGCTGGTTTAAATCCAGCTTGGGCCACCGTTCCTTTAAGTAACGCCAGTTTAAAAGGAGCTAAACTAATTAGGGCTTCGGTTCCGCCACAGTATCGGCAACAATTAAAAGGTAACTGGGAACTAATCACGATTAAGGGCGTTAGGAACTAATTAATTAATCGGGTATATTTATCGTCAGTTGCCGTATTACATAACCTGCATTACGTTTTTCCGGCCTTTAGCTAAGAAAGGACGGTTTTTAAAAGGTGCTCCCCGGTTACGTTTATAAAACCAATTTATGCATATACTTAGTAAATAAATCAGCTCCCTGTATGTATGTATATAGCTAGATATTTCAATAGCACTTTACCTTGTATATTATCGGATATTATAATAGTTTTAAACGCGTCGTAAAAGCCGGTAAAAAAGTCTTTTTTAGTAATATAGGTATTATAACATTATATTAAGTTTTCGATATTTATTAAATAAACGCATTTTAAAACAAAAAAATAAAATATATTAAAAGGTTAAAACCGATACCAAAAATACACGGGTATATAAAACGTAATAATATCGTAATTAGCGTAATATTTTTCGAATTTTATCGAATAATAATTTTCGTAACCGTTAAAAATAAAAAAATGTTTCGAATTTTTCGTATACGTCCGAATATATTTATGAAAATATTAAAGTTATTTTACAAGGTCGTTAGGTTCAAGCCGTATTATCCAGGCTGAGCTAAAAATATAAAGTAATTATATTAATAATTAATACGATAAATACTTTACCCAGTATTTTTAAATACGGTAATTATTAATAGTTTTTACGGTAATAATAAATTATACGCCTCGGTTACGAAAAGTTTTATCCCAAAGCCGATTACGTAATGCCGATAAACTTTAACCCTTATAAACCTTATACCCTCTAGCTTTACGGTTCGGCAGGGGGAATTTCTTGGAATATAGATAATGATTTAAGAAATATTAAGCTTTTCGCGGTAAATTTTAAATCCGTATAAGATAACTGCTTTACGACCTTTTGCTAGTTTTACGATTTTAACTTTAATTAATCTTACGACACTTTCTCGAATCCCTATTAATTAAAACAGCTAAAATATACCGGGTAATTTTTACTACAAAATACCGGTATTCCGTAATTATAAAGTCTTTATAAAGGACGTTTTTCTTAAAATCCTTAAACTTAATAAAGCTTTAGGACGAACTAAAAATATTAATATCTCCGTCAATTTAACCGATTTTTCCTAAAAAGATCGGATTTTGTTTTTAATTTTTAAATACGATTTAATTTATATAAATAAAAATAATTAAAAGTTGGACGACCTTATAGTGGAAAATATCGACCGTATAAAGGAACTGTTGGAAAAGCTGGATATAAATAATAAAAGGTTTAAGAATTTCGAAGTTTAACTTTTGGCTTAATACGAACTGGAGGATTACGAGCGATAATTTGTCCGGTTGTTTTGGATTGCGAAAACCGTCCAGAATTCGGTTAAGAATAGTTGTCGATAAGGGCTTGCATAATAGGGCAGTCTGTAAGAAGGTTAGGGCTTGGTAAAGCTTAGCAACCGATACCATAATCTATTTATTTGTTTAATTTTATTCCACGGTTACGTCTCCTTTAGGGAGAATTGAATTTATTTTAAACTTAATTTATTTATTATATAACTATTATTATTTAATACGATTTTTTAATTTGCTGCTAATAATAAATTATCGCGGTATTAAAATTTAAAATAATTTTTCCCTATTATAATATAAATAACAGTATAACTTAATTTTAAAATTTAATAATTTAAATAATTATAATTTATTTTTTTATTTTTTATTAAACTTATTTAAATTTTTTATATTTTTCGGTATAGGTAATTATTATATCCGTTATTATAAAAAGCTTCATTAAAAATTTAATTTCGTTAAAGTTATAAATATCCTTTTTTATAATACCGTATTTTATTATAATAACTCGAATAAATTCGAATTATTTACGAAATATTTCTGAATTTTCGTATAATACCCGTTAATAATCTATTTTCCGATTTAAATACGTTTAAAGCTTTTTTTACCGTTTAACAAAGTTCGACGCCTAGTTAATTCCGATACGTATTATTATACATTAGGTAAATAATATATTAGCCATATTTTTAATATGTTAAAACCGGATAAAAAACATTCGTATATTTAAATTAAAAATTTAGTCGATAATCGATTTTTTTTCGGTTAATGTTAATTTTCGCGATTTAAGTAAATGGTTATTATAAAAAAATATACCGGTATATCGTTTATATAAAGTAAATTTTACGATTTTATATATAAAATTACATATCGTATAATTAAATTTCGGGTTTCGTTTTTTAATTTAAACGGTTAAGTTTATTTTCGCTTTTTTTATAAGCCGTTTAACGTTATTAATATTGAAAAATAATTAATTAAAGTTCGATAAAATATACCAAAAATCGTCCGGAGTATTTATACGTCCGAAATACTTATGTAAGACGTTATTAATAATAATCTTAATAATATTAAGGAATTCCGTACGTATATTTAAAAATTTCGGTTTAAAAATTTAAATTAAAATATTTTTATAATCGGTATATTTCTAAATGGTTTCGTTTTTAATGGAAATAATTTTAGAAAGTTCGTTTCGAATAACTTTATTTTCGGGAAATTCGTTATCCGTAACTTTAAAAACGTTTCCTATATCCCTTTTTATATTCGTAATAATCTTAATATCGGATTTTTTATAATTTTAAATTTTAAACATAATTATTTATTACTTATTTCTTTTATTTTTCGAAATAGTTTTCGTAATAATTAATTCCTTATTAATAACCGTTTTATAAAGGTTATTATCCCGGATATTAAAAAAGGTAAATAAAAAAATTTTTAACAACGTTAATTATTTTCGTAAACGGCTTACGTATCTTTTTCGAAATTATTATAAAATTAACCCGGGGAAATATTTTAAAATATTTATTCGCAATTTTGTCGATTCGAATTAGCCTTAAAATAACGCGTACGGCCAGGTAACTTAAAAAAGATTTAACTAGGTAAGCCCGATTTTCGTAATACGAAACGTAAAGTAAAAATTACTAATAATTAAATTATAATAAAAAATAATCGCAAAAATTTCGTTTTTTATTATTATAGCTGTTATTATATTTTTATTAAAGAATTATACGTAATATATAATACAAACGAACTATATATATAAGCGAGCTGTACATTTTTTGGCACCTCGTAACAACAAATACAAATAACTCAACTATAACATATCTAATTGATTTAATCGACGGTATTCTTTTTCGCTTACTATATCTATAACTTTTAAACCAGTGTACGTATTATATTAAGGCTTGTTATTAACGCCATATTACCATATCTTCCTCCCAATTCATATACGATAACCATTTTTAATAGCTATTAACAGGATTTCTTTTGCTACCACCTTTTTTGCCGACCGCAAAAGGTATTTATCCCATATAGTAAATGTTCTTTTTAATTGGAATTCTTTATTTTAACAATTTTATATACGTAAAGTCGAATTGTTACTCCAACAAGTCCTATATTCCCGCAGATACAACGCGCCCAACACGCCCCAACAGGCCCTACAGCCTTACCTCGCAGCCTTGTAACGCGCCCTCCAACAAAGCCCTATAACCTTTTAATTTACGAATATTTTCTACATATTAAAGCCGCACAAAAAACGCTTGCATATACGGGTCGGAATTACGGTCGGTAATCGTATTTATATCGGTTAGCTTTAATTTTTGCGGATTAAAGGTAATATTAACTTAAACGCGTTAAAAAAATAATCGGTCGCATACGGGTTAGCAGGTAAAAATAACAATATACGTCCGCAACAAACCTTAATATAATACGTACACTAATTTAAAAGTTATAGATATAATAAGCAAAAAAGAATACCGTCGATTAAATCAATTAAATATATTATGGTTAAGTTATTTATATTTGTTATTACGAGGTGCCAAAAAGTATACAGCTCGCTTGTATGTACAGTTCGCTTATGTAGTACGTTATTTTAAAAAGGCCTATATAAAGAGATTTATTATTTATACTATATCCTCCTAGCTATTTGTACTGTGTGCTCTACCTTTCAGCTGATACATACATAGCATAGCTACCAGTTTTTAACTAGGTTTACCCTAAAGACTCCGTTTTATTAAAAAGCTGGAAAATATATTATTTTCGTTAACATCTTAATTAAATTAACGTTTTTACAGCAGTTTTTATAAAACGCTGAAAATTTTATGCCCGAAATAATACGTTATCATTGTAACGAAATTGTTATAACTGTCGCAAAAGGATCGCGGTCGAAAATTATAGCTAAAAGCGTTGCAATTGCAATCGCAAGTGCAATTGCAGCTAGGAGTTAACAGGTGGCAGATCTGTGGCGGCCGTAGGCAGCCGTTAAAAGTGGGGCACAGCACAAATAGCCAGGGGGATACAGCACAAATAGCAAAGCTCTATGAAAAAAGGTATATGATTTAAGAGCTAAGTGGGGCGGGGACACTCTGATTCGAAACGACAGTAAGCTTGCTAGCAAGAACTTAATTCGTAACGTTAAGTCGGACAGTACGATAACGAACCGTTTAGTTGTACTTAAAATAAGGAATTTTCTAACGTTAATATTAAGCTCAAAGTCGAATTGGTCGTCAGGGAGTAACTGCTTGACGGCCCCGATTACCATGACCACCATGCCAGGACACCACATGTTTCTATGAGGCCTGTGATCAGATACCCATGGAACTTCGTCTTTCTTGATATTGAGACTCCGCCTCGCATCTAAGGAGCTTCAGTCCACCGCTTGTGTGCCTAGAAGCGGACGATGTCCGTATTCCCTTGATCTGAAAGTCCTGGACCTGCTTGATTCTTCCCAGTAAGCGATAGAGTGGTTGAAAGAATATTGCAGGAAATCCACGAGGACAAGAGGCTCTCGGTTGCCGAGGGCATTGACACTGGCTAGAAGCTTCAAACTCACCCCGAAAACCCCACAGAACAACTGCCCAACCGTCTCGAGGAGCGTGAGGTTTGCGGGTTTGTTCCGCGCCAAATCGGAAGCGTAAACGAGGTTGTTCCTGTGGTGGGCGCCAAATATCTCACGAAGAGGCCCCTTGAGAACTGCATGAGGTCCAATTTCGAGCCACCCACGGGCGATGGTCTCTTGTGTGTGACTTCTATCGAGGCATTTCATAGCATCTCCTGATTTGCTACCCGAAAGGCAATATTACATGTCATTGAAAAATCAAACTGGAGACACCGGATTTCGAACTCAGTACTCCCCTTTAGGAAGTTAGGATTGCAGGACAGAAGGTGAGGCTACCCTGCAATGCAAAATGAGGCTGCCCTGCAAAGATCTGTATGTAGAAGTATATAGGGTAGGCTCAATCAAAAATCAGAGAAATCTCAAGGTGTGTCGTGAGTGACTATATTCCCTATATCAAAGCATTGGATTCTTAACAACTGCTGCGGGGATATCGGGCTATATATATTAGTGGATAACCGCATTAATAAGTAATCCATTCGCTTTTTAATCCACTATTTCCACTATTAAGCCAAGGATGAATAATGAAAAGCCACGGAAGCATAGGGAAGAATTTTCCTAGCTTATGCCACCTCGAATAGGGGTAGTCCCACTTTTCTCGGATGGAACCTCCGGGTTCCTAGAAGCATGGATACATATATGAATGTGAACTAATCTGCATCAAGTCCGGCAGCAACGTGAAATGGCAAAGACCGCTGAGCCTTTGTATTGCGTCTAACTGCCACTCGCCTCGTTCAACCCCTGGTGCGCTCGGCTCGTTCCTGCCGACAGCCGCCCGGGCCTGAGCGCTTCAGCTTTGTACAATACCTCGCCCGTAGGATCCCTTTTCTCCGCCGCTGGGAATGTTGCATGAACTGCTTGTGGATCTCCTTCTATGACAGCGGATGGTTAGAGAAAATGGCTTCACCAAGCCCAAAACCCCAACACGATACTTATAAAAGACTGTGGATCTCTTTGCTCCACATTGCCGCGCAAGAAAAGGGTGGGCGGAATCTCAGATATAGTGACCAGATCAGATAATTGGCGGCCAAAAAGATATCATTTAAAAGCAAGAATGTACGAAAACTCCTAATCGATTACAACGGTTTTTACATGTCGCCCAACTTAAACTACCTCCCCCCTGTAAACTCAAACATCAAGCAGCCAACTTGTGATTTCCCCCCAACGCCGCCGTTATCACCTGCGAGACAAGGTTAGTAAGCTGACAGAGGTACAGAGGCGCGGTGGATATAACGATAAGAAACTAGAGGAAATCCAAGTAATAAGACTTACAATTCGTGAAAGCCTCCCTCACAAGTAGGTATGCCGTGATCTGGCTGGGCGACCCGAGCGGGAACCGGTAGCTCTGCTTGTCAACACTGGTAACGCAGCCCTCTACCCAGGACGCCGAGTACTGGTACGAGATGTCGTCGCCGTCCTTGATGTTGAGCTCGATGGCCGGCGATCCAGGGCCCAGGTACTCGTCCACGTCGTCCAGCCCGCTGAAGTCGGTCGAGAACTCATCCTGCGCGTCAGGGTTGATGTCCGCGTGCCCCGGGAAATCGGCCTCGTTGTGGCAGATGATGGGTCCTCGCTCTAGCGGCGTCGTCGGCGTCGGTGTGGGTTGTGTTGTCGTCGATGTTGACGATGTTGACGATGTTGTGGAGACCGACGAGGTTGTGCTCGAAGGGGATGGGGTGGCGGACGAACTACTAGCGGACGAAGTAGTGGCAGAAGACGTAGATACCGAGGAAGTGGAAGCAGAGGAGGTGGAAGCAGAGGAGGTGGAAGCAGAAGAAGTGGAAGCAGAGGAAGTGGAAGCAGAGGAAGAAGTAGTAACGCTAGAGCTTCCAAACGCCGCGTCGATTTGGGACTGTGCATAGTCGGCTGCCTCGTCGTCCTCTCTCGGGCTCTCCTCGGTGCTGCCCCAGTCCTCCCATACTACCTCAACCGCCGTAGATGTCGGTACCTCTGAGCTGCTTGATGAAGTCGTGCTGCCCATTGTAGTGCTCGTTGACATTGTCTATTTGTGCTTCATTAGCGTGCACGTCCCCTTTCTCCGGCGAGTTGGACTCCTGAGTAAGACCCACGCTGGTACTTGACGTGGTCGTCGTCGGACCATCGTCCTCGGTCGGATTTCCATCGTTTCCTATCGTGATTCTGTATCACGTACAGTGTGAACCATTCCGTTCGTTCATACATCCAGCTACAGATCGGGGGGGAAGCTCACGTAGGAAATCCTGGGAGTGGCCTAGTAGAACTGGAGTTAGCGCGGCAATTTTACAAGTCGATAATTGCGAGATAGCCTTGCTTACGGGTCAGGAGGGGGCGGATAGACACCGGGAACGTTGGGGATGCCAAAGAGGACCAGCCCCACGTCGTTACCAGGAGGGCAGAAGGAGCACCCGTGCAGTACGGGAACCTCGGTGCCATCGATGTTGGTGTGCGTGTTGGTGGTGACCGAAGTCACTTCCGAGGTCGACACAGCCGTCGGTGGAGGGAATGTGGTTAAGGGCGGTGGCGTATCTGTTGGAGGGGTGGTGGTGGAGGATGTCGATAATATGGTGGATATTGATGTCAAAGATGAGGATGCTGATATTGAAGAGGAAGATGTTGAAGAAAACGACGAAGATGTCGTGGAGTTTGTGAAACGGGGCAGCAACGTATATTCTCTTGGTGCCCGCACATATTCCACATGTAATTCCTGCACTTGGTTGGGAAATGGGTCTGCACTGCAGGAGACAAGTGGGCTAAAGACAAGCAGAAACAAAACCTGCCAGTTGACTATTTCCCACATCGTATATTTGTTGTGTCTTGTTTCTTTGACGAAATGCTCCACTAGACTCAATTCGAGATAATAGAAGGAGAGGGAGACGTTGATTCACAGGAGAATCCGGCGAAGAAAAAGCACGAGTAGATATCCATATTGGTAATCGGAAGCAAAGACGCACTTAGATACCCGATACCCTCCTTGGCTCGGGGTATCGAGGCTGACGCCGATCAGGATTCTCAGCTTTCGTGTAAGCCTGTGGCGCCTAGCGCATACACATCGAAACAAATTCGGGACTACCTCTATAATTAGAACTGCTAAGTAAGCAATGCTCTACCCGGTCCATAAAGCCATCATGTATAGCATATATTAGTATAAAAATATACACCCGCCAGGGCGGAAGTAGATCTTCAGGACGTTTCATGGTATGGGAAATGCTCTGGTGCTAAGCTTTCCAGGCTTTTCGGCATCTTCGGGACCGCATTTAGGGCGACAGCCTTGCGGTGTCATCGGGCGAAGAATAGCGTTGTGAATGCGAGGCGGAGCAGCTCCAGGTTACATTTGAGGCGCTAACCTGCCAGAAAGGGGCTAGCGCCCTTTCAACTAGACAAAACAGGATCGTGGGGGCCAAAAGAATCTCCACCGGGCGCCGAGCTGAACGTTTCGTGTGGGATGCCGCCAGGATCGGCTACGATCCCCTGTAATTAATAGGCTGGTAAAGATATTCCTATTTTATGTTGTGAGACCTCGTAATAAGGCGCGGCATACTAGCATGCAGCCCTTAGCATGAACCTGAGCCGCAGCCTCGCGTTTCACCTGGCGCCCATTTAGCACGTCCCACAAGAAACACGTTCAAAAGAGGGATGATAAACGCAGGATACAGGCTGAGTCATGCTGCTAGCCGCACTGTGGTGGACTAGGACCTGGCTCTGGTAGCCGAACTCCTTTTTCGCCAGGCTGACATCCTAAAACTAAATTAGGAGTAGACGTCAGATTTCCGCACCAGAGTCTCGAGCCACAGATGGTCCAGCTCGAATCCTACTAAGGTGCTCTTGTATACATTTCTACAGGGCCAGGAAAGTATCAGATAGCTCTCATGGTATGGGTTGGGGTCTTCCTTTTCTCCATCCTTCCTCCCTTCTGTTCCTCCTTTTAAGGCTTGTGATATCCATCATTATAAGGGCACGCACCCTCATATGTGAGCACACTCGTTTCTGATATCTAGACCCAAGAGACGAAGGACTTGCACAAGTATACCGGGCTTTAATAGCCGTCGCGTCTCCAATGCTGAATCTTCTACCATCGTCTGTCCCTCCGCTGGCGCGATTCATTGTCGTCGCCAGCTGCCTCGTCCCAGCCGTGCACGGAGCGGTTGCCGACGTCTTCCAGGTGAAAGGTGGTAACACCAGGGGAGGATGTGACGGCAAGAACATCGATGGCTGGTTTACGGACGTGAAAACCCTCATCGACTCGGCCTCGGCCGGCGTAGCTGCTACCGATGAGGATAGCCGCAAGTACCTCAAAACCTTCTTCAGCATTGGTCCAAATGACGACGCCACGCAGGCTGGTGGTAAGACTTCTGCTCCTCCCTCACTCTCTTCTTCTGTTTTTCGTGACACTTGCTGATTCACGACAATAATACACAGACCCCATTCGTAGAGTGGCCTCCGTCGTCGATGCTAAGAACCCGCCTCCTGGAGGCAAGCCGTGGCTCTTCTGTAATAGCGACTGGCTTGAAGGTGAGTAATCACCCCTGAGTTCACCCTCATACTACTCTAGACTTTTGGGCTTGTCAGACTGACTGTGCCAAATGTAGAACAACAGTGGACGGACGTAGCATACGATCCCGCCACGGGCCAAAGGCGAACCGATGGGAAGAGGGTACGGGACATTTTGCAAATGGAGACAAATCTATGTACGTGGGCCTCACCTCTCCTGCTTCTCCAGCTCTAAAGAAGAGAGAAAATGGGAGGAAACTACTGCTCCATTGCAGGATTCTGATGCTCTCGCAATATAGCGCCGTTCTGGTCGGACGATCTTCGAGAATACCTGCTAGCCGATCCAGGGGATTATTGCTCGGGCAGTGGGAATTTAGGCGCCACCCAGGATCAAACCCGCCCGAGCACCGTCACACTCTGTATAGACAATTTCCCGAGCAACCAGGGAGTAACCTTGTCCGACATTCCCGCCATCACGGCAGAGAAGGTGTCTGTCTCGACCCTCCAGGTCCACTCGCTAACTCTCTTTCACGAGATGTTCCACCTAGCCCTGGGGACTGCGGCTACACCGGATGCTGGTTGTAAGTCTTACCGAAATACAAAGCTGCCTTGTGTGCGTCTTCGGGTGTGGTACGCTTACAAACACTGGTTGCAGATAACCTGAACTCCGTCGTGAGGTACGCAACCAAAAAGGCTGTGACGAACCCGGAGTCGTTCACGTTCTACGCTCTAGCGTACTATCTCGGACAGAACACGCAGTACACGTTTGCCAACTCAAAGTCCGCAAACAAGCCGGCGCTGACCCCTAAACGGCGGTCCCCGTACAGATCCGAAAGAGACTTTCTCATTGCCTTCCAGCCGGAGAGAAGGGAGCTAACGCACATCTTTTGGGCAGCCTAGATAGATTGTGTTAATTCTGTTTTATTTGTTCCTGTAATTTTGCTTCGCTGTCAGGATGGATTACAATAGTCTTAATCGTAAATCGGTTCCGCGTCTGTACAGGTACGAAGTCGTGCTATGCTCGCTATCACCTTATCTCTTCACCTATTGTCATCATTAGCATCTTACTTTGTAGTTTCTTGTGGCATTATTGCACTGTTACTACGACTTGTTTCCGGACTATGCAGTTCGTCACAAAGCCCTTGGCACCTTCTCGAAATCCACATGGTAATCCTCCCAGCCCAGCGCCCCCAGGCGCCTCAGATCGTCCTCGAAGGCCTCAAGCGCCAGCGGCTGGTGAGACTCACCGTCAGGCGGCGGCCTCCTCTCGGTTGTCTTGAACGTTTGCTCGGCTTTCTTATTCTTCCAGTAATGTATCCACAGACATGCAGACGCCTCCCGGCCCTCCCACGCGACAACTCCTGCCGTGCTTTCACCGTCTTTTTCCTCCGCTTTTCCCCCTTCCACCTCCTCATTTGTTACCCACCCGCACTCCGGAACTCCCCTGTATGGCGATAAGTGCGCCATCCGGCCGTCGATTCCGAGGCCCATGGAGAGTACCAAACCCTTGAGTCTGCCTACGGCCTCGCGAGTTTCCTTCTGTCGCTGCTCATTGCCGGCAGCGGAGGGGAAGTAGACGGTGCGCACCTCAGTGTTGGGCCCGAAGCGCCACCAGAACGGCATGTTACCGAAGTCGACCTTGCGCGTGGTGACTGGACGCCGCCCCCGCTGCTGCTGCTGCTTCGGCCCGTCCCCCTCTGCCTCTCCGCCGTCGGAGCCGGCAGCGGCGAGGTTAGCCAGCAGTCTCGTGCCGCCCTCGGGCGATGCAGCAAATGTGTCATAGACGCCCTCCGAGTTCCAAGCGACTACTAGGATGCAATCGGCGGGCGACTCGGCGAGGCGCCCGTAGAAGGCGTCTTGGTAGTCGGCCCGCCTCGCGATAAGCGGCTGGAAAATAGATGCGTCCAGAGGCCTGTCGTCCGGGGGGATTGAGGCCTCGAACCGGGTCCACGTAGATATGGGCTTATTGCTCATTGTTATTGATCTTTTTATGGGCCTTTTTATTTCTTTCAATATTTGAATAAATACGAGGGACGCCTTTATGGGATGCGTGAGCTGTGAGGTGTGAAGATGTGAAAGAAGGCCTCGTATGTGGGTGAGATAGGAGGCGTAGTCATGACTTTACTTGCTTTCTGAGCAGATACTTGGGTACGCGGGTACTTCGGTACCTCGACACTCAGCCACTCGGGGCAACGGCACCTGTCAGCTAACCGGGTGTGCTAAGAAGCGCCCCATATACGGAAAGGCTCCCTTTAATTAGGAACATTTATGTTCCGTGGCTAAGCAACTGAAAAGCAGTGCGCGCGGAACAGCACACGCAGTTAGCTTAATTGAATACAACAACTGATATCCCTTATATCTGACAGCTATTGTCAGCTAGCAGGGGGTGCTAAACGCACCCCATTTACGGCAAAGGTCCTTCTGGTCAGAAGATATATATTCCGTTGCTAGGTTACATAAAAGCTGTACGCGTACGAAAACATACGTAACTTAACCTAATATAACAACATAATTAATATCCCTTATATCTAATAATTAAAAATTTTATTCGTTTAATTTACGTTATTATTAATTAATTAACTATAATTAAAATAATATAAATTATATATTAATAATAATTAACCGTATATTTTATTAATTATAATAATAACGATATTATTAACGTTTTTCGTTATTTATAACGGATTTAAAAATCAGAACCGTTTTAAGGGCGAATTTTAGGTTAAAACGTACGTTTTTAATATATAGGATTATATCGATCTTAATTAATTATTTTCGTAACCTGTTAAATTAATAAAACTTGTATCGGCAATTAATGCTTTTAGGTGCTTGCGGCTGGTGCGTCTAGGCTGCAGATGCTGCCTAGGACAGCCTTTGTTTAGGAACTATTTTTTATATAATTAAACGTATATGTAAGGGCGATTGCCCTTAGATTTTTTTAGTTTTTCTTAAAATAACTATGCGTATTTTATTAAAATCCTGTATTTGATTATTATAACTGTTGATATGGTAGTATTTTTTGGTTGATTGGTAACCGTAATATATTAAACGGAATGGTTATTTGCAGGTTAAATTAATAAAAAGGGTACGAAATTTAAAAAAAAGTTGCTTAGTTAATTTAAGAGAGAGTAGGTGGTTAACGATAGCAAACGAGTAATAGGAATGTACCTTAGGGTAATTTCCTGTAATCGAATAAAATAGCTTATCCGATAAAGGTTTTGTTTTTATGCGGGATAGGAAGTATACGAATAACGACCTATTTTTTTTTTTTTTAATTAAAAGGATTTTTAAGACGAAGAATTTTATAGTAAGGGGGAAGAATAAAAGTTTACGATAGACGTGGTGGTAGGAAAAAGATTTGTTTTCGAAATTTTTACGAAAAAAGTTATATTGCCTTAGTAACAATAATTAAAAAACCGATATAAAACTTTTATATAAAAATAATAGCTTTAAATAGAATTAAATAAACTTTATATATCCCTAAGTATTAATTTAAATAGGATTAAAAAAAACGTTAAAATACGAAAATATAGATATAGGTTGGTTAAGGATAAAATTAAAGATTTAAAGTTTTAATAAAAGAGAAAAAATAATATAATAAAACGAATAAATAATATCGTAAAGCGATTATTAAATATATTTTAATTCGGGGGCGTATTTTAATAAGAACCGCTTTAATTAAAGGTAATGCGGAATTTGCGAAATGTAAATATTTATAGGAGCGTTTTACGAAATGCTTAAAAGATGGGAGGTTTATAAAAAGCTTTTATCGTTATCGAAAACGATATAAAAGAGATTAACTTTTTAAGAAAAAGCGAAATGCAGTTAAAAAAGTAGTTTATTGAAAAATTTAATTTCTTAAAAAGGGAAAAAAGCGAAAAAAAAAAGTTACGTAAAGAAAAAAGTGTAATATGTAGGGACCTTAATAATTCGGATGGGTTACTTTTAGATTTATTTAGAGGTTTCCGAAAATAAAAAAACCGTCGTAATAGTTCCCTTAGTATTCCTAGTAATTCCTTTAATTTTAGTAATTTAAATAATTTTAACGAATTAGGCGTTTGCCTGAAAAAAAAAGAAAAAAATTTTAAAAAGTTTAGTAATGATGTAAAGTTGTGTTAAAAACGTTTTAATTTTTTATTAAATAAAAAGAATTACTTAATAAGTTAGGTTAATTAGAAGTTTTGGAATAATGTTTTAATATTTGTTTTTAAGGAAATTAGTTATAAAAACGGAATAAAATTAAAATAGTTTAATTAATTACGTTTCGTAAAAGTTATTACTAAGACGTATAAAAAGGCGCTGTTAAAACTAATTATAGGTATTAAAAAAAACGAAGATGTTAAGGACTTTTAAAAAGATTTACATAGTAATAAATAAGGCTAAGTAAAGGTCCTTTTAAAAAAAGCTTAGTAAGATTATATATGATAAAGGAGATTCCGTATAATTTATTACGAAATTTTAAAAGCTGTTACGAAAAGTTAAGAGTTATGGTATAAAGTTCGGATTAAAGGAATAGATTATTATATTTTTTATTGCTATAAAGGACCGTATTAGTAGCTGGTGTAAAACGATTTAATTAGTGCTTAGATAAATTAGTTATTTTTTCCAGTAGTTAATTGATGATTTTAATAGCGAGTTTTATAACCGTATTAATAAAAAAAAGAACGGGAAGTTTTATAACGTTTAGAAAGGTAAGGGAAAAGGAAATAATAATAATAACTTCCGAGATAACAGGCCCGTATGGAATAAGAACGGAAAGTTATTTTATTTTAACTGTGGCAAATATGGATACTTAGCGAAAAATTGCTCCGAACCGTAGAAAGAAAAAAACGGTAAAGGAAAGAAAGGAAAGCGTAATTAACGTTAGGGCAATAATAAATAGAATAACTAAAGTAATAATTTTCGCAACGTTTATAGCGGTAATAGAAACGAAAAGCAATTTATTTTTAACGGTTTAAAAAATTTATATTAATTAAACGGAAAGATTTTTAGCGTTTGCGTTAAAGAATAACAGCTGGAGGACTTTATGTAGTGGTACGACGAGATGATTTAAAAGGCAGTTTAAAGAGCTTTAATAGCTGAACGTTTTAAAGCCCGGAAAGTTTTAATAAGTAAATATTTTAAAACTTAGGTAATTAATTATTTAAAGTTATAGGAAGGTAAACGTTTTAAAGGAATTAACGTACTACACATATGAGCGAGAGACACATATGAGCGAGAGACTTTTTTCGCCATTCCAACTATCTATCTTTAATCGTCCATTTCTCAACACCAACGTT
>QJNZ01000088.1:0-169316 GCA_004155055.1 Monosporascus sp. CRB-8-3
TTTTTTTTTTTTTTTTTTTTTTTTTACCGTTGCCGCCCTTTCCGCGGTTGCGTTTACTGCTGCCTTATAACGAAGGCGAAGGGGGTGGTAATAGAGACCGTCTTAATAAATATAACGATAACGTTTTCACTTATAGGCCGTTACTAGTTAGGTTTCGCTAAGGATTTATATGATCATTTAAGAAGGAAGGTATTTATTTTACTTTTCCCATTTTTTAAGTTTTCGTTATATTTTAGATTTTTAATAACAGTTTTAAAGTTTTTATTAAATACTTTAGTCGGCTTTAATAGTCTCGATTTTGCTGATAGGCTACTATTAGGATAAGAGTTAATTTTTCTTATTTAATATCGCTTTAAAACGTTTAAATTTATCCTTATATAGGTTGTTTATAATATAGGTTCGTTAAAGTTGTTTTTATAAGGTTTATTAATTTTGCTTAAAAAACGTTATTTTCGTTTAATAGTTGCTTTATTAATTAATAATTCGATGTATTTATATAAATATTTTATTTTACGAAAATGTATTTCTTATTAAAATAAGATTTTAATAAATTCGTAACGGTATTTTAACGTTTTAAGGTTTCCGTTTATTAAATACTATAAGGATTATATAAAAATATTAATTAATCGTTTTAATAAGATTTTATCGTATAATATATATTTAACTGAATAAATTTATTTCCGTAATTACTACCGATTATTTCTAATTTTAAGCCGGTTAATTAAGATTTCGTAACGCGTTAATTATAATATCGTAACGATATATACTAAATAATAAAAATAAAAAAGCTTTTATTAACGTATTATACTACCTTGCGAGCTAAATTATCTTGCGAACTGCTTTTATTAACATATTTATTATTTAACTTTAATTAGTAATTATTTAATATTAATAATATAAAACGTTTTATAAAAAAATTAAGAATAAATTTAATTATTTAAGTTAAAAAACGAAACCCGAAATTTTAATTTTAAAAATTGTATTTTTTTATAACGTTTTCGAATTTATTTTAAAAGCCCGATATTACTGTTAATACGCTCGAACCGATATTTCTTTTTATTTATGAAAATTAACGTTAACCGAAAAAAAGTTTTATACTAAACAAATTCTTAACTTAAATACGTAAACGTTTTTTATCCGGTTTTAATATATTAAAAATATAATAAATTAATTCTTAACTTGACGCGTTATAATATGTATCGGAATTAATTAAATATCTAAATTTATTAAACGGTAAAAAAAGTTTTAAACGCGTTTAAATCGGATTATTAATTATTAACGGGTATTATATAAAAATTTAAAGATATTTCGTATATAATTCGAATTTATTCGGGTTATTATCGTAAAATACGGTATTACGGAAAGAATATTTATAATTTCGATAAAACTGGATTTTTAATAAAGTTTTTTTATAATAACAGGTATAGTAATTATTAATGCCGAAAAACGTAAAAAACCTAAATAAACTTAATAAAAATATAAAAAATAAATTATAATTCTTTAAATTATTAATTTTTAAAGTTAAATTATATCGTTATTTATTATTATAATAAATAACATTAATTTTAATTCGGTAATAATTTATTATTAATAACAAATTAAAAAATAATATTAAGTAATAATAACTAAATAATAAACGAATTAAGTTTAAAATAAATTTAATATTATAATTAATATATTTAACCGCGTACGAAAAAATCAAAACGTTTTTTTATTTTCGATAATTACGAAAATTATTATTCGTTAAAGTTCGAAAAATATTACGTTAATTACGATATTAGTATATTGTATAGAACTATATATTTTTTATATAAACTTTAATTTTTTAATTTTTTTTATTTTTTATTCTAAAACGTATTTATTCGTTATATATCGAAAATTTAATATAACGTTATTATATTTATATTATTAAAAAAAATTCTTTACCGGCTTTTATACCGCGTTTGAAATTATTATAATATCCGATAATATTAAATCCGGATTTGTAAAAGTTAACTTTATTTTATTTAATTTTAATACCGTTTTTTTCGAATTCGAAATTTTTTTAATTATATTTATACTAACCGTTTCCCATTTAACCTTTACTGGTTTTATTTATTCCTTATTTACGAAAACTTTTAAAAATATTAAAGAAATAATAAAATAAAAACGTTATTTACAAAGAAAAATTAAAAAATTATTAAGATAATTCGCCGATAAAAATCGTTAAATCGGTAAGTTTTTGAATAAAAAATAATTTATTACTTTTATACGAAATTATTTTTTTTCGAAAAAAAATTGTTTAATTACGCGAAACGAATTATATCTTAAATAAACGTCGAAATATTAAAAATAAACGTTTTTAAAAAGGAAAGATATATATTATATAAGAAAAATAAGCTTTTTTAAACGAAAAAAAGTGGGTAATAAAAAAAATATAACTTATAATAATTAAAGATAATTATTATAAAAAAGTTAAAATTAAGGAACGGAAATATAGTATTTACGATAAGCCCGGATATAATACGTATATTTATAAGGAAATTATAAATACGTTTAATAAAAAAGAATCCGATTAATTTATGTTATTTTAATATATTATAATTAATTAATTTGAATTTTTTGTCGCGAGGTGCCGAAAAGCGGTTCGCGAGGTGGTTTGGCTTACGAGGTAATATGGTACGTTATAACTTTTTTTTTTAAAAAAATTAAACAAAAAAATATTATTATATTAGGATTCGCGGTAATAATTTAATTGTTATTGGTATTAAGATGTATATATTACTTGATTATATCTAGAATATATTTATTTTAAGTGTTAAACGTTAGTTAAAAGGTTGGTGCGCTGAACCTACTTAAGACGCGTTCGAGTAAGCGTTATATAGGCTAATCAACCCTGTTGCATATCAACGCACCGAATTCTAACATAAACAATTAAAATAGTACGTTAAATAAGAAATTAAATTTATATTAGTAAAGTTACTAAGCGTATATATATGTGTTAAAAAGAATTTTAATAATTTTAATACGTTACTAAGGTGTAAATAGTTTTATAATAACTTTAAAATTATAAAAACGTATTAATAAATATAGTAATTTACTATTAAAATACTTAAAAATTAAAAAGTTTAAAGTTAAAAGTTATATTTAAATATTTTATCTTATTTAAAAATGAATAATTTAACATTAATATTTATAGTAATCTTTTCATATAAATATAAATATAATTACTAATATTTCTATTTTAATTATATGTTTAAATTATTTACATAATTTTTAATTATTATAAACTTAGATATCTTATTACAATTAAGCTTAAAAAATAATTATTCGAATTTAACTTAAAATACCCTTTTTAAAATAACGCTAACTTAAAAAGCTAATTATAATTAAAGCTTTAGCTCCGTTATTATATCGGCAGTAATTAAGTAGCTAGAAGCTTTAAAACTAGTCGTAATTAAGGGCTTTTAAAATTAATTAATTAAATTATATACGTAATTGTTTATTACCGTATTTTTAAAACTCGTATTACGTTTTTTATCCGGCCTTATTAAAAAAACAAGAATGGTTTTTTAAAGTTATTTTTCGGTTACGTTATATAATTCTTTATATACCTAGTTAGTAAATAAATTAGCTTTATATATATATAATTAAATACTTAAATATTATTAACTTTATATAGAATATAATAAATTTATTTATTTTATTATATCGATATAAGTTAAACTTTTTTAGTAATTAAAAGTTTTATATATTCTTTAAAATATTTTTAATCGATTTTTATTTTTAAAGCTTTTATTTAATCATAGTAAAATAAAACGGCTTAATTTTACATATAATTTTAGCCGATAATTATTATTTTTTTCTTTCTCCCTTTTTACCTGCTTTAATAGCTTTTCGTTTTTTATTACCTTATATATTCGGTTTAACCCAATGGTTTTACGTAATAAAGTAGTATTTAGTCCTATTGGTACTGCTAATCCAGTCGACCAGATCTACTTTCAGAGTCCACTGTTTATATAAGTCACTTGAAGGCCCTGGTGTAAATAGAGGATTGATAGCATGTTTCTAATCCATGTATCTGGGCATTCGGTTTGAGGTTTTTATGATAGAAATAGACTTTGAGAGTAGCCTGTAGAATAGCTACGTTGCATCCGCCCTTAACCAAGCCAGAATCAGCCAGTCACCTTGCTGTTGATATAATCCCCGAATCCACCCTAACTCGGCCTGCTTGGCAGTCAAGATTATAATTTGCGCGAATCAAGGTAATCCGTCAATGTCACCATCGTGATGATAGCCGCCAGTTCCCATTGTTGGCCAAGAGGCCCAGACGCTCTAGTACCGAGAAACTCAAACCTCCAACGCTTCCTTCCCTTCCTTAACCGCTGAAGTATCCCGATCTTCTCCCTTCCGTCGCTTGTTAAAGCCGACAGGTCAGTAAGAGCATCGTTCGCCATGCGTACCAGCTCCCAACTCGAAGCCTTGGGAATACGGAATACGGGCGCGATATCCAGGTAGCCTGCGGCTCGCCACTCGAAGTCCTCCACCGAGTTTGCAACATCTGTCTTAATGGAGAAGCGGAATATGAGGTTGTTCTCGTCCTTGATGACGGTGAAATTGATGCCCGGGACTTGCGCCCAGCGCGGACCCAGATGGACGGTCCACTTCTTCATGTGCTGGCCAGGCTCGTACTGGGTATATGCGAGCATCCGAGAATAGGCAAGAATTCCGTCCAGAAGACAAACATCCATTCCCTCTCTTGAGTTGGTCCAATGACGCGATCCTATGAAGCTATACAAGGGCTGTTCTTGATGTTCTCCGAGGATGTAATCGGGCGGTGCGTATTCAGACGGTGCGCGACCTACACGGTAGATGTTGAACTTCGTTGGGAATCTGTGCCCATGCGTCGTAGCCACTTTCAGGTTGGACTTTCTTGCGGACATCTTTACCCTCCATTTGTGCATTCCCCCGTGGCTGACGGAGCCGCAGGGTGCTGAGGGTGTTATCGCCATGTCGAATATGAGTGTAGAGTGACTATTCCCAGTGGCCACGTTTGTGCACACGAAGAGCCTACATAGCCTGAAGCCTCCGAGGTCCGCAAGGGGTGGGCGAAGGCAGAAGCGTTTTATGGGAGATGTTCTAGGACAATAGCTGGGACAATAATAGGCCACGGAATCAACAGAACAGTAAGAATACTTTGTCAAGGAGCATAAAGAAAAGTCTAATTGAAGAGACAATTTCGGAAAGATAAGGTGTCTTCTGGCGGACAGAGAGTGTTGTTTCTGTTGGTGTTTAATCATTGATGAGTAAGGCTATGGACGTGACCCAGGCAACTACTCGCGCTGAAACACGTATTATGGTAAAGGCATGGCGACTTCCTTGACCGGTAGCATGTGTATAGTCTAGGAAAGAAATACCGAGGGGAGAGTAGAGCGAGGTGCAGCTTCCCACCTCTTGGCCCCCTTGTATAGGACGTAGCGATCCAGCGATGGACCCCAGCAGTATCAAGCCCCCAGAGGACCAAAATGAACAGCGTGCTCATTATGCGTCAAGTCAGTTTTACAGTGTCATCTAGTTCTGCTTCAACTCAACGACCAGGAGGATCAGAGTTGTTCAATTTACCCTCAACGAGGCTTTCCATCTACCTAAGGGCGGTCTCACGTTGTCATCCCTCGACAAAGCCGCCAAAGTTGTTCCTCAAGGTGCGAAGTTTTATCCCCTAGTTGCCTAACAAACAAGGGAGCACGTGTGTGGACGCCTGGCTTAGACCTCACCATCCCACATCTCTTCATCTTCACCCGCACGGACCGTAGGCTCCTTTTCGTCCGCGTCCCTCATCTCCTCGCTCATCTCCTCGTCTTTGATTGTGGCTTCGGTTTTGACGGTGCTCTTGCGGCCCTTGAACCTTTTCGTAGGAGTGGCTGCGCTCTCTCCGGCATCAGCAGCGACCGTCTTGCGTTTGCGGGAGCTGGCAGTGCCGGAGCCGGTGCCGGTGCCCTTCTCCTTGCCATTGCTGGCAGGGGTGGAAGGGCCCGCCACACGCTTCTGGTCGTCATCGCCATTGACCTGAGCGATCTTGTCTTTGATGCTTCGCATGACTGGGTGTAGACTTCGCGGATTCGTGTAATTGGTAAGCTTGGCAAGTTTCTCCATGTCGAACTGTACTTGGCATTAGTAAGAGAGTAATGAGTAGGGAGACATCGAAGACTGGTGCTAGGACTAGCCACGTACCTCAGGCGGAGACTTCATACAGAGCCAAGCTTTGGAGAGGATTTCCTTCTCGCGTTGGTTGAACAAGTTGTCGGCGTTCTGCGAAGACATGATGGCTGTATAGCAGCAGAAGTTGAAGAACGTTCAAAGTGCTTGAGTTGTAGGCCGTAGGGATTTGCGAGTCAGTCAGGAGGCCCGGTCTTCACGGAAGTGCTTGGTGGTTAGGTCACTGATGATCCGCCTGGCATTATATGAAGGCGTGGGATTGAATTTTCAACGGACAAGCAAGGGGATGAACTAACGTGTCCAGGGGAAACGCCCGGCGCTATCGTGTGACGATGATATACTTGTAGATGGTAGTGATCTGAGTAAGTAAAGACGAATGTAAAGCTTCCCTTAACTGACCAGAATGAAGCAGATATGTGTAGTAGAATGGGTCATGGATCGATAACTTCAGGGACGAGGGATTGCGTTATTACTAGGCAGACAGTTATCCAACAGATGACGTGTCAGACCTGAAGGAATTGATGAGGTAGAAGTTACTGATTCACGGAGACCTAATCGAATGTGACAAAGAAGGTCAAGATAACAAGGTTGTCGTGGGGCAAGACGACATCATTCGCGCAGCGTGAACTACTGCAGAAGCAGGTTTACCTTGTTGCCAATGGAATAGGGGTCGTCGAACTGATAATGATAAGGCGGGTAGACTTTGGATATGTAATAGGGGTCGCCGAACTGGTGATGAGGCGGGTGTTCCCAGAGATGTTTGACGCTCGCTAAGAGATGGATATGGGATTTATTGTATTCGCTAAATTTGGGAGAGTAGAGAGGTTAAAGTTTAATATCATGCTTACCTTCTTAAGGTGTAGGGTCTCGGCTACAATTTGATGTTGGAGAATAGCCTTTTTGCTTGGGATGGTACAACTGCAGTGTTGTGTTGGAAAAGCCTAGCAATAAAAAAGCGAGATGCAGTCAGGGGAAGGCTCTTTTTCTACGTACTTAGCACAGCCACTTGTGTCTCCTATGCGAGTGTCATTAGCCTGATGCCTCGGACTTTACTAGGAGAATGTATAGGATTCGTGGGAGTCCCTAATAATCTTCAATCTTTAATGCTAGCAACAGCATCGAGGCATTTTTTAATGATAACGTCTACTACTGGTGACAATTTATTCTCTTTCTTTATGAGACCATAATATCCATGCCCTGTTTTGTATATCCTACCCGCTTGTAACGGTTCCTGGTATAAAACTGCACTTAACGAAGACGCACAAGTTTACGATAGCTGTACCTCAGAGTTCCAGCTTCGCAGCATAGGAAGCGGTGCCTGGTGAACATTCTTAGGGTACGTAAAGCTGATGGAAAGTACACTGGGGCAAGCCAAGCCTATCTGATGTTTGAAATTGCGGACCATCTTTTTCAACCATGCTACATTAGAGAGGAGAATGAAGAAAGGCTTGTCTTCATTAATATCCCTATCCGCCCTGACCAGCAATTATTCTTGGATTGAAAAAAAGGTAGGTGTTTCTTACGGGTTAGATAATTGACAAACGTACCTTTGTAAGCAGGGTAGAGGTAAGCGAGGTATGTTCTATTCTCTCTAGCAGATAGGGGTCGGCATGATGTTGATGTATTCCTATTAGGAATAGGGGTCGGCAAGACGTAAATATGCCTCATTGGCAAATAGGGGTCGGCGAGGAGTCTGGGGCTTGAGGGTGTGGGATTAACTCCATGGTCTAAGTTACGACTCATTAACTACAGCTGGGCCATAGATATTGCATAAAATAGGCCGGTTCCTTTAAGACGTGAATACCAGGCAAGTGCACCCTTGTTGGCAGATAGGGGTCGGCGAAGTATATACCGCTCATAGCCATAAAAGCGATCCCATTGTCCAATCTACGATTGTTGAGTACAAATATGGTAGACATTCATGAACGGCACAATACAGAGCAGGTGCAAATTTTCGCATATGCGAAATAAAGCAAAATGTGCTTGACGGCTTCGCAATTATTAATAGACCGGGACCAATGGGTGTATGGCAGGCAGCCGTAAATTTAATGCCTCAATCAAGTTTAGAACTTGTCAAGCTCAAAGGGGCTACCGATACGTAAATAAGGCAGCGTAAAGCAGGTGCAGGTTATAATACTCATATGCGTATAAAGAGGACGCTGGTATGGCATGATATAGTACATCCTTAAAGGAACTCAGCAATAATATGCCCTGGTCTCGGCGTCTATGTTACGGACCTTACCCCATGTCAACCACAGTGTTCCGAGCTCTGCACTTCCCCTTGTGAAATCACAGTATGCTATCACAACAAGAGGGACTGTTGGGATGCTCCTAGCCCTGACGTCCGCAAGGGATGTTCAGGTACCATCCGAATCTACGGCACTGTACAAAATGTTGGCAGAGGCTGCAGATTCTAGGATATTTTTCCGGAATAACCCCCAGAGAAACCCTAATGGGATCAGTGCTATTCGTTAAGGAATTAGACGATAGAGCCGTGACAGTATGGCCGAGATTCAATAGAAGGCGTAATTTCGTGAACAGTCCAGCACCAAGATTAAAGAACTTGAGACTTTCAACAGCGTGCCCTTCTCTTCGCGCCTGTGTCATGACCGTGTGTTGCGTTGCACATTACGATGGATATTTTGTGAAAAACACAGGTATCGTAGCCGCTAATATATTCTCCCTCAAGGGTTATATAGTATTATAGCATAATTCGTTTTTATATAGGTAGTCTTAAATGCCAGCATAAGAGGACATAACTTCTACCCAATGCGAGGTGCTGCCATTCTCTGGATTGTTCCTTTAGAGCCCAGAGCAAGGGAGCGTCCTTCCCACCCGAGCTTAATGACCGTTTCCACCAATTCACCAAACCTACCACGGCTATCCGGTTCACCGGACGTAAGGTACAACTTGAAAACTGTATTGGACAGAGGGGTATCAAAGAGGAAGAAAGTAAAAGCCATTGCAGCCGGGTGGGCGGTATTGACCGGAAAGAATCATGTTATACACCTAGAGCTCTGGGTTAGATCCGCTGTCGGAGCCGTCCTTGACCATCATGATGATACTAAATTCATCAGGCAAGGATGCCCTGAATAAGTAAGAACTCTCCAGTTCCTCCGACAAAAGTATCGTTGGCATTTTCGATGTGAGTTTTTGAACTGCTCAAATATAAGAAATCAACGAGTTGACTAAGTCAAAGGAAACAAACAGACAAATCAAATCATCTTTAGCTTGTTAGGCATGCTGCCCAGAGACAACTAAGGCATCCCTCTGCGCAAGAGGTATAATATCCCCATATCGACCATGCTGCGGCCGTCGAAGCTTTGCCGGGGGTGCTACAGCAAATCTCACCCGCGGCCTCTAATTTGGCGCGATATGACTGGGTTTGTTGGGCAGGTATGGCTGAGGTTCTGGTATGTATCGTTTCCTCCTCCCTGTTCCTTGCAACTCCCTACTTGCGTACGCATATCCGTCGGGGAGAAGTATATCTCTGTAGATATAGATGTTATAATGCAAGAGATAGAGAATTTCCCTTAGCAACCGCTTTTCGACCATAAATGTGATATAACTTCGTTGTCTCTGAGATTCTGATTATTGTCATCATGGGCGCATTTAGTGACATTTGGAATCATCGCCACAGCACCCCCCCAGCAGACTAAGCCCCCTAGGTGGAGATTACAGTCAGCGCGCTAGCGTTCCCTTTCCAGCACATATTGCAGGGGAGACTGCCTGTGGCAGTAGGTTCCGTTTCTTGTTCGGCGAGCCAGGTATTATTAATATGAGAGCGAGAATAAATTCTCGCCGAGTGGTTTTTAGCGAGGTACATAATCTCCAACAGTCGGGTTCCGGGGATTTCTAGTCGGGTATCACAGCACACGTACAGGCGCAGCGATGCATGACGCCACAGCGCCCAGGCATTAGAATCGGCTCTCGTCGTATCCGAGCGGTCAACGCATTCCAGCATTTAACAAGCCCCTCTTTAATCGCCGACCTGCGCCTCCGTCGGCTCCCAATACCGTATTAACTCTCGAAATTCGTCTAAAGCTAACGGCTTGGCGCCAAGGGTGGCAACATGTTATTTCCAACCCCACCCACATAAATTGGGTGTGGATTGTTTGCGACCTAATGCCACCCAGGGTCCCTTGAAGCTTCCTATTGCTTTTCCTATTACTTTGCAAGGTGTTATAAGCGATATTATGATAATTGTTATGTTGTTGAAACTATTTATATAATTGCAGCTAGTTCTTCCTGAATAACATTTTCTTCTTACGCTTTAAAAACCTTAACTAAGTTATCCTTTTTCTTAGCTGCCTTTAAGCTATTAGCCTTGCAAGTTTTAGTTAATTTAGGGACTATGAATTTCCTCCAATCAACACGTTGACGGAGATAATCTTCAACTACGTGGCGGAATCTGTGGTATATATTGAGAGCTTCGGAGACAGTTTTATATCTTTTTAGGACGTTATTATCTGCCGTTTTTTACCTTATGAAGTTTATTTCCGAATTGTTAACGTCCTTAATATTGATAAGGTTATTTTTACTGCCGTTAGGGCGAATATTGATCCTATAATCGCGGAATGCTTTTTATATTAGGTATTCCCGTTTAAAAAAACGTTTCCAAGCTTGTTAAACGATATGCATAGTTATGATATAGCGGTCCGAAACGTTTTACGCTATGGAACTCCTTTATTACTAAAAGTGTTAATCCTTCTTTTTCGCGATATATCTCCCGGCAAATTCAGCAAACTATTCCTTAAAAGGGTTATTAATAGCTATATCTAGGGGCTGGAAAAAGTTTGTATAACCAGGTGGGATAAACGCGGTAATAATCCTGTAGCCGCGAAAAAGTTTTATAAGGTTCGGGGTCTTATGGAACGCTGTTATATCCATGATTAATAACGTATTTTCGTTATCCGTATATTCCCCGAGGTTATTTACGATATTTGTTATAATTTTTTCGTTATTATATGTTTTTTCGTTAAATAGGATCCTTACGCCGGCTGCGTATTACTTTTTTTCCTTATTAAATATCTGGGAACGGTTTCCGGGAACGCCACGGAAAATGATTATAAGCTTTAACCTTTTTCGCTTTTTCCCATTAGCCCATATAAAAAGGATTAAGGTAACCTGTTTTTTATCCCAGTTATTGCGATCCGACTTCGCGGTAACGGTCCGAAAGCCTTTAAGGTTATATGTATAGCCATTTATATACTTAAACGGAAACGGAATTTTGTCTATATTAAGGATTCGAAAGCGTAGGAAGCGGTTAAATATAGGGCGAAAGTTATATTCGGGAAAGGAGTTAAGGATATACTTTATCCTGTTAGCTAAATTCTTCGGATACGGTTACGGCTATAATATATATCGTATAAAACATAGGAACCTATTTACGATTTTAACTACTTTATCCGGAGGGCGTATGGCCACCTTAATAATACGTTTTCGTACGATAGAATACCGTTAAAGGAAACTTTAAAACCACCTATTCGAAAACATAAAAGTTAACCGAGGATATATCGTTTCTTATATACGCCGTTTATACTTACGGAATTATATAACTGTAACAAAACGGCTATATAATCTAATTTCAAAAAATTCTTAAAATAATTCCGTTTTAAGTTAGGGATATTACGGTGGTATATATCGGGGGGGGTACTTAAGGATAAAAGATTATTCTTTCCACCATTATTTAATAGTAATAAAAAAAATCTTAAAAAATCCTTAGGCTTTTTTGTACGTAAGCCAGCGATAACCGTAAAAAAGAGTTAATATACCACCTTTCGAACGCGTTAAGTAAGTTATAAATGGGATTAAGTATATATATAACTACGTTAAAATTTTTAGCTTTTTCTCTTTTAAATAAAAACGTTTAATACGTTTAATAAAAACTATACGCTTAATAATACGGTTTCTAAATACTTTCGGACGTAACCCAGGGCGGCGGTAACGCGTGGAATTCGCTAATTTAAGGTTAAAAGGTCCTATAATCTTATATGGTAACAGGAAAAAATTTGCATTTTAAGTTACGCTAAATATTATATATTAAATAGGCTTCTTTAAAAACATATAATCTTTTATTACTACGTATAGCAGCCCGTGGCGAAAAGTCAAAATCTAATATTCGCTACCAACGGCAACTAGGCTATAAGCGGCTAAAAACCGTGGATAGGTGCAATTTACTGCAAAGCTAGGCTTTATATGGCTAGAAGCCGCCATTAGCTTTGGACGAATTTCGAGAGTTAATACGGTATTGGAGGTCCTAAGGACTCCCAGCTTGTTAGTTACGTACTAACGTTAGCTAGTTGGCATCTATACAAGTAAGCATCTAGAAGATCGGATGACGCCCAGGCCATCGCCAGATTGAACCTACTATACTAGTTGATAAGGCTAGGCAACCTGCAGTACCAATAACCCGGCACCGATATCCATGCTGGCGCCATTTAGTAGCCAACGGCGTGTTACTATTTCCATCCGCCAGGGTCCATCTGGGCTGGGCACTCTGCGTTGGTTTTTGGGACCCCAAAGCTAAGTTAGCGGTTGTGGATTGTCCCGATGACTTGGGTATGCATCATGGGAAACATGATGAATCTGACGAGTTTCATCTCTCCTGACTAATGCATCGCTAATATTCCGTCCTTTTCTATTCTTTCTGCTACGTATTACGACAACGCCTGCGACGAGATCTCGACACGGAAGAACATCGCATCGTCGTCAAATCGTAAAACGCCGCTGTCGCCCACCCGCTCGCGCGCCTAATCGCCCGTGTCCCGTCCGCGATGGTCCTCCGCAAGAAGGACGTCTACACGGTGGTGACGCCGATCCCGGGCTTCATCCCGCGGCAGCTGGCCATCGACATCCTGCACAGCCATGGTGAGGTGATCACACTGAACCCGCTTGTGCTGTCGCACCGGCCCATCCCGGCGCCGCGCGACGCCGTCGACGCCGACGAGTACTTCGCGACGTGGTACGAGATCACGGAGCGCGTGCAGTACGTGCCCGGGCTGGGCCGCCTGGGGTCCGGCGTCATCAGCTTCCGCGGCTGCTTCCACGACCTGCCCTGGGGCCTGCAGACGCACATCTACGCGCCTGCGGGCGTCGACCTGCGCGTGCGCTACCGCATTGCCGGCAACCAGCCCGGCGTCGAGCCGCCCGCGAGCCGACCCGAGATCGGTGTCGCTGACGCGCCCCGCGACGGCCTCTACCTGCGCGAGGACATCGAGATCCGCTGCAATATCGCCATGATGGGGCTCGTCAAGTCGCAGATGAAGGCCGCCAGCAAGGAGATGGTCGCGCGCATCATTAAGAAGGCCGAGTTGCTCGACGCCGGCGTGCTGCAGGCCATGATCGAGGACGGGAAGCTCAAGACGGTAAACCCGCGCGATAGGTCGTACGCGGGCGGCGCGAGCAACAGCAATACCAGCACGATGTCCCCGCCGGTAAGCCCGCTCGGCCCGCCGCAATCGCCGTCGGTTCCCTACCAAGTGCCGCGTCCGCTGTCGCTGCGACAGCAGAGCAGGCCCGGGACCTCGAGCTCGCAATACACCTCACACTACCTGAATCCATACGAGCAGAGCAAACTCCACCAGCACGCCGCAGAGCTGCCCAACGCAGGAGCGCCCAAACCGCAAGCGGCCCCGTCTGGAATGATAATGGAACTACCGGGAGATTACTACCACGCGCCGCCCGGCTTACAGCCCCCGCCGCGACCCGCAAATACGCACCCAATAATGGATAGAACGTCCACGGTCTCGAGCGTATCACATTCGCCAGAACCCACTGGCGGCTGGCGGTGGTCGTCTGGAGGAAGCCAGCCCAGTCCGCCGCCGAAAGATCCTCTGCCGGCTTCATATTCACCCTATGCCGGGAGCGCGGGCTTCACATCGCCAGAGCTTGACCGCAATGGGTTCGCGGCAGGGCTGCCGACGCACCCCGAGACACGGGAGGAATATCGCGATCTTCGGGACGCCCCAGCATCGCTTGTCCCGGCGCCGTTGCGACCCTACAATCCGGCGGAGTATGGTAAGGTTTCTCGGTAGCGTGTGGGTTATTGCATTGGATCTCTACTCCTGGAATGGGGTACACCTGGGGTACGGATAAAGATCGCTGTTGGGGCGCCATGGCGTCAAAGTAATTGCTAAAATTAAATTGCACGAGCAGCCTTGGGAGGTTTGCGGGTTTTATGATAGGGCGTTAGATGTCAGTTATGGCTAGGATGTGATGGGACAATGGGATATGGTTGGATATATGCGGGAATAACAAACGGCAGGACGGTAATATAGGCCTCTGCATATCACCACGACGGACAGAACTGAGATGATTGACGTCATCTTCCTCTTCCAAGTTGTAACCATGTATCCCACTATCGTAGACTCCCGCCACGGATTCATATAACAGGCCCTGCATCGAGGCAGCAGTATAATCGCGTTCCAATATCACGGCGAGGGTGTTAGCCCGAGGCTGGGACGACGCTGAAATGAGGAGGTTAATCTCAAGCGGCGTCCTTCCACGGTGTGCGCATTCACCAACAAATTGATTGGAAGGTTTTACCAGACGCCGGTTTGGGGTCGATAGCTTGACACGAGCATGGACAGTCCTACGGGTTGCCCGTAACTATTCCAAGCTACCATAAGAACCTATAGGTCTGAAGGCATAAGCCCCATGGGTGGGTCATCCTTCACCCTAGGCGCAGGCTGCGCGCGATGCAATACGCTAGCCTTGTGAGCAAGCGGAGTGAGCCGAAGACGGCGAGCAGCCTCTCGTGAATATCTCACGTTCGGGGATAATCGGGGTGGATACTAATTGTTACTAGGGATCCGGTAGCATTGGCGAAAGAAGTCAATTGCTTCTATCTATTAATATGTACTACGCCTGGCCTTCTGGCAACTGCCTGACATCCCTAGACCCGTCCATACACTCTGAGCCTACTCTATAGCAGCCCTAAGTCTACTTATACGTTTTCCCATAGAAGTCCTTCTAGGGTACCCTCGTCTTTTGTGCCAGATAGCCTGTTTTCCTATATTCACGCCTCGTGCTGAGAAGCCTACCTGAGCTCACATCGTCTGGGAGTCGCTTGTCGGAGCAGAGTCCACGACGAGCGTAAAGATGCGCTCGGAGATAATGGTTCCGAAAATAATCTTTGGTACTGCCAGCTTTGGAATGGATGGAACCCAACTCCTGAACAGGGAATCTGTGAAAGACCTCTTCAAAACCCTCCATGAGCGGCTGGGCATAAGGAATCTGGTCACAGGCGCCCGTTATCCCCCAGTCAACCCCGGACGTTCTGAACACTTGATCGGCGAAGCAAAGGAACTCTGTAGCAACTTCATCATAGATACCAAAACATACACTGACAGGCGAACAGACGGGAATGGCGATCTATCTCCCGCAGCCATTAGCAGGTCGTCTGACGCCAGTTTGGAACGCTTCAGAGGCCGGAGGGGGTGAGCACCTGTTCTCCTACCGCAAAAGGCTCTACATTCTCTGCCCAAGCTTACATCGTCGGCGCCAGGTGAACGTACTTTACGCATATCGAGCGGACCCTCAGACACCTTTAGAAGAACAGATTCGAGGCTTCAATGAGCAAATGTCACAGTGTCACTGCAAAGCTGTGAGTTATTACCCGACGTGCCATAGTCGTATAAATCAAGTTGTCTATTATCGTATGCATTGTAGCGGGGAGTCTTCAATACACCACCGGAAATCCTGGAGAAAATATTGCGCAGTTGCGACCAAAATGGTTGGCAGAAGCCATCTTGCTATCAGGGCGAATACAGTCTGATCTCGCGGTATGGAACAAAGCTCCTGCTGACACTGCGGCCCCGTGGATTGGCCTTCAACTCTTTTCGGTATGTTGCCTTGCATTTTCACCACCCCGTTCTAGGAAGTCGCTGACGAACGGTGTCAAAAAGGGGGCTGACATCCGGGTTCTTCATTGGCAATACGGTCAACCAGAAAGCAGGCACCCTGTTTAGGACGAAAACCCTCTCGCCAAAGCGATGCAGGAGATGTTTGGGCCCGAGGATTTGACAGAGACAATGAAGAGGTTCGATATCGAGGTCAAAGCTCATGGTCTGACGCCTGTCAAGGTTGCAGTCCGCTGGCTTGCTCATCATCATTCTGTGCTGAAAGATGATGATGGCGTCATCCTCGGGGCTAGTAGGACAACACAGATAATCGAGACGGTGTCCCTAATCCAGAAAGGTCCGTTGCCGTCGGACGTTATAACACTGGCTGAAGATCCCTGGGAGGCCGTTCGAGGAACCCGAGGCGACATAACGTAGTTATTGAAGATGTACTACAGGTTATACACATAACAACGCTTTGTATTCCCCTGATCCTAAAAATAGGATCTCTTCTTTTGGAAGAAGCTTAGTAGGGAAGCCCGGAGACTTGGCTACCTGCGGCCAGAACCGCTTCGTTATCGGGGTATCTTATGGAATCTAAGGCCTCTGAATCGTCGGTCATAGGTTGGCATGTATGAGCCCCTGCAGTAGCAACGCTAATTCCACAGCAGCAATTTATAAGAAATGTCAGGAGTAGACATGGCTTGTAATCCTCCAGCTCGGCCGTTTGCTAATACTGTCGAGTTAGGGGGCGTGAATGACCGCTGAAACGTAACCATAGGTCGGTGCAACCCAAAACCAAGTTTGAAGGACCACTCGTCGCAGGTAGTTTACTTACTACAAGCTCACCGCATGTGGTATAGATGCGTTGCCTCCCGCCTCAAGGGTTGCTATGAGCATTTGCTCTTTTCCAGACCGACCCTTTCCATCCTTTGTCCACTCACGAGTCCTGTTGCACACTAATGAGGAGTGCCTCTATATTTTCAGTTCAACCTACGTGTGTGCCGCCGTCTTCGATGAGTACGTTGCAGCCCTTCCCACGATGATCAACTCGATCCCTCGCGCCTTCCTTGTCTGTGCTGTTATCACCTTCCGCGTAATAACTCAAAACTGCTACTTCTCAGACGGCACACTCGATCCCGATGGCTATGCTTGTAAAGTCACAGCTATTGAAGCTGGAAGCAGCACATCTTGCTGTATAAAGGATTCTATTTGCTATGAGGATGGGACATGCTCGTCGACGCCGTTCTACGTATCGTACCGTCAAAGCTGTACAGATAAGAGTTGGAAGAGCGAGGCTTGTCCAAGACAATGCTTAGGGCCTGGTAAGGTAGCCCACAGGCTCTTCTTCTGAGAGAACCCCCCAACACTTTCCTTCTACCCTTTAAGTCTAATACTGTCGGCTAGATTTCCAACATAGGAACGAATAGATTCTTAAATGTTTCCCTTAAACGGCGACTCGTGTTGCCTTGGAAATCTCTAAAGCTGTTGCAATGGCAGCTCCTTTTTTACGTACAACCCAGGGGAGGCCGTTGCCATACTCAGAAGCAACGGGTGGAACAAACTGCCCCTGGTCTCAACAGCAATCACTACTAATAATGAAATAACTTTAATCACAACCCCCACAATTACAGCAACGGCAGTAACTTCGGATCCATCATCAAACAAGCAGTGGTTGGAATGGGTGTTGGTCTTGGCTTTCTGGCTGTAACAGCAGGTGCATCACTAGGAACATTATGGAGAAAGCAACGAACAGAATTTATGTTGCGAAGGCAGCTCGAGCAGAACTTCGCCAGTGGGCAGCATGGCAACCTGGCATTCAAAACAGACCATGGTAGTAGGACGAGTATATGCGCCGGGTTGCCAACAGCGCATGGCGTGTCCGAGTTACCTGGTCAACAGAACCGATACTAAACGGACTTAAATAACTCAGATGCCACTCTAATAAACTTTATGCGGACGACTCTGGGTCTATGCGGATGGTATGTCCCCGACTGCGAGTTTCGCACAGCAGTAGCTGGAGCGGTTACAGCATTAACCTAGAGAAGAGAAGGGGACTATGTTGTCTCCGTTACCGACCGATTTGATTGGTCGTTAACATCTACGTCTCGTAAGCACAGGTCAGAAATGCACTTGCCCGTTCTTGCTGTACTTAAACATTAGCACATATACCATCTCCTTGAATCGCATCCTCGGCGATATGACTTTTTGCACAAATTGCTATGCTCTCTATTCACGTCTCCACCTTGAAGTAACTCCTACTATAGCGCTACCTACCTACCTACCTACCAAATAGGGACATCAACAGATCGTTTCCTGTGTCCGAAGTAGCGCCAAGCATAAGGGATCCATTCATGCCCCACCCCCACATCAACACTTTCCCTATTCTGAGGTCTCACGTTTGCTCTCTAGGCAGCAAGAGTAACTTCCTCCGATTTAGTTAATGTCGTAAAACCATCCTCACCATTCCATATTTACTCGATCCCGGCTGGCTTTTGTATTAACGGCCCAAGGATCTACTCCCAGTCATCTTCTCGTGAAACACTTATCTCACGCAGTCACGAGCTTCATGCATCTGACCAATGGCTCACTGGGTACCTGCGGCTGGACCAATCGCGGCCGAGCAATGGGTCACCAAGTACATTCCTGCTGGATGTCTTGATGTCCCATCCCACAGCCCGGGTCTACCACCCGAGATATGGATGCTGGCCGATCTGCAAACCTGGAAGTTCTTCGTCCGCCCCCAGGACCACCTCCCGGAGCCATTTCGTCTTCCGGTCGCATACCAGCTAGCACTGTTTCGGACGTCCGTCTTGCAGCCATTCCTGAGTCTCTGGAAGAAACAGTGGATACAGCTGTCTTTCAGTACCATATCAAGCCCAGAAAAAGCCGGTCGTGTGAGAGTTTACATACTTCCACACGACACCACTAGAAGCCGCGCCAGCAATTCTGAAGACGAAAAGTTGACCAGGCTAATCCCGAAGCTCATTGGCCTGCTCGACTACTCCTCCGAATCTTGGAATGGGCAAAGCCATGCACCCCGCCAAGCACAGCCGACCCTATTCGGCACCAACCTTCTCCCAACTGGCAGTGACGCCTCTCTCCTGGCTATGTTCAATAACGTTCCCTCCCCTAACCCAGATCCGAACGCTGTGGCCGATCCGGATGCTCGGGAGTCTATGCAATGGTTGATGGAAAGCAAACTGACGGGACTTCAATCGAGATTATACCCTTATCAAAGAGAGTCCGCCGCTATGATGCTCCAGCGAGAGATGGAACCCGGTAGGATTGTCGACCCTCGACTCAGGCCCTCGTTGGATCAAGCTGGAAAGCCTTGGTATTATGACAGCGTGTCAGGCTTAGCCCTAAGAGAGCCCACCTACTATGATGCACCTCGCGGAGGCATTCTCGCGGAGGAGATGGGTACTGGCAAGACCTTGATTTGTTTGGCCCTGATTCTGGCCACAAAACAGGAACCGACGAAACCACCTGAGCCTTTTGTGGCTGAGATTCCCGATAGGCCGAAGAAGGCGAGTTTGCTGGATATGGCCGCAGCCGCAGCAAATAAGCACTCGATAGCCTGGAAGCCCTATTTCGAAGCTTGCCGTACCCAATTGGGCTTCGAATACGAGAACTGCATTAATGCTCTCGAGAAAGCTGAGAATCGTGCATTCTACAGGGTTAGGAATGGGACGTTAGTGGAGCCACGCAGGAGTGGTCGCAAAGCGACTCTGGAAACATTACCCAGGGAAGTGTATCTCAGCAGCACGACTCTTATTATCACACCCGACAATCTCGTCGCGCAGTGGAAAAACGAGATCAAGAAACACACGACGGGATTGAAGGTCTTGGTCATGACAGACACGATACGCATCCCCCAAGTGACGGTATTACTCGCATATGATGTGATCATCTTCTCACAGACGCGTTTCGAGTGGATCCAGAGGGAAAGACGGAATCCGGGAGGGCTAGTGCGGGAAACCTACTGTCCCCTTGAGTACATACGATTCAAAAGGTGTATCATCGATGAAGGTCATAGGCTTGGCTCACATGGACCGGGCTATAGAAGTGACGTAATGCGTGTGATTGACAGACTTGAGATTGCTGCTCGCTGGGTTGTAACAGGTACGCCTTCGCGAGGCCTCTACGGCGTAAACGAAGAATTGTCGACCGGAACATGTTTCAAGAGCGATGGCGACAGTAAACAGCCATCTGATACAGTAATACAACAAGAGAGAGAGGACTTACAACGGATCGGAAACCTAGCAGCTAAGTATTTAAGAGTTCGACCATGGGCAAACACAAAAGACGAAGCCGGCGACACCGTCGCGGATTGGAACATATACGTCATGAACAAGAAACAACACTCCAAGGGTCACGATAGAAGAGATTGCCTCAAAGGTACTCTTGACTCGCTCATCATTCGACATCGTCTATTAGACGTCAGCGAGATGTTGCCCCCGGTTAATGAGAAGATTGTGGTACTGGATGGGTCCTTTCAGGATAAGCTGTGCCTTAATCTCTTCTCGATGATGATTATTTTCAACTCAGTGCAGTCGGAGCGGACGGATATGGACTACTTTTTCCACCCACAGCAACGAAAGAGCCTCGTCCAACTGGTCAACAACCTAAGGCAGGCGAGCTTCTTCGGTGGCGTCTTCTTCTCCGCACAGGACATCACCAAGTCACTACAAACTGCGGAAGAATTCTTAGAAAAGAAAGCAGTTCCTATCAGCGCCGAAGATGAAAAGGTTCTGAGGGAAGCAATTGACTTCGGAAGACTCGCTGTCAATAACCGCCTGAAGGGTGTTAGCAATCAGTACCATGCCTTACCGATTTATCTGGACAATTTCCCAGGAGGCAATGGGAAGAATTGGGCTCTTGATGACAAGGGGGGAAATGGTGAGCCCATCTGCACCGAAGCTGGCCTAGTCCGAGCACTACAGAAGTATCTGAATCCCTGTATCGATGCGCCGACTTCTCTCAAACTCATGGTCGAAAGCGGAAGGCTAGACTCCCAGGGTAAAGCCGAAAGACTCCAAGCCCTTGCAACAGTTACAGACTCAGCCGCTCAATCCACGGGCCAACAACCCCAAGCAGAAACTTTGGCTGGACACACGTCACTTGGCGACGACCACCTTGCGAAGCCAAAAACGAGAATTCTAGCGAACCCGAAATCGGCGGTTTTGGGGGATAATAACGCAATCGAGGCGGACACTGCCAGTAAGATCGAAATCGCAGAGCCGCTCGCTAAGACCCGGATCATCTCGACCGCATCCGCCAAGTTGTCGTACCTCATTGACTCCATCGTTAGATACCAGGACGAGGAGCAGATTATCGTCTTCTACGACAACAATAATATCGCATATTACCTCGCTGGTGTGCTCGAAGTTGTAAGTTCTGTCATACCCTGATTTAGCGTCAGCGTCGAAGGCGCCTCGGTCATCTACTTCTAGATCTAGCATTTGCGCCCCGTACATAGCTTCATGCGTTTCTTCCAAGCTTATAATTCGTGGCTGACACCCCCATAGCTGCAGATCCAGCACCTGATCTATACGCGAGCAGGTCTCACAGCCGCAAGGCGAGCACTATACATCGCGACCTTCACCGAGAACCCGAAGTTCCGTGTCCTCCTGATGGACATCAGCCAGGCGGCATTTGGGCTGGACATGCGCAGCGCGTCGCGCATTTACTTCATCAGCCCCGTGCTGAACCCGCAGGTGGAGGCGCAGGCCATAGGCCGCGCCCGTCGAATCAGCCAGCAGAGGCCCGTGACGGTCGAGACGCTCGTCCTCCGCGGCTCCATCGAGGAGCTCATCGTCGACCGCCGCCGGCATATGACGCAGGCCGAGCACCGCCGCGTGAACTCGGTGCTCGACGACCGCCCCATGTACGAATGGATCCTCAACGCGCGCATCCTGCCCATGGGTGAGGACGCCCTGGAGGACGACGGGCTCGCGCAGACGGCCAGGCTCGAGACCCCGCAGTACGTTTTCGGGCGCGGGTTCGGGCGCGAGCCGCATCCGGACGAGGACCTGCTTACGACGACAGGCAGTCCGGACGCCAAGAAGAAAGGCAAGGTGGCGGAGACGAAGAATAATAACGCGGCAGCTGCTGAGACCAACAGCTTGCCGCGCGCACCGTTAAAGCTTACTAAAGGTCCGAAACGTCCGCATAGTCCAGCTCCACCTGGTGGTACCGGGGCCGACTCGACCGCCCGGGGGCAGGACGATGGTGATGCGACGGCAGTGTCTAGTAGTCGCCCGCCCAAGCGACGGGCTCGCATTGCGTGGGCTGATCAAGAGACCTAGTCACGATAACAGTTTAACGACAGGTGGGAATGGCGTTCAAGGCACACTTACCGTGGGAATCCCGGAGCGGCGCATGTATAGTAGGAGCTAATTATCATGGTAATGCCTAATCGGGGCGGACGGGGCCAATAGACATATAGACGACATGACTCTGCCCGAGGGGGCCACGCCGTCGGCAGGGCACGGGGGACGACGTCCTAACTTCGGGTAATCGTCTATACCCTAACAAGATACCGCGATACCATAGAAAGCCGCTTGCTTAGCCTCGCTTCGTCGTTATTACTACGTGTCATCGACATACCGACAGAGCAAACGCCACAAGGACGGAATGGCGCAACGCGTGCATAGTGATAATGTCTAAGGTCCAAAATACACAATATGATTATGATATAAAGGTAGAACCCAAGTTTTCTATATACACAGTCCACCGGCCCATATATCTAACGTAAGCAAGCCCGGGGGGTGGGGCAGGGGGTATCGAAGAGTAATTCCGCGCTCCAAGAATATTTTTCTATCCGACATCGATAGCAGCAGTTCTAGTTGTAGTAGTAGTAGTTGTTGTTGTAGCAGTGGTTGCGGTTGTAAGTAGTTGTAGTGGTGATAGTTGCAAGAGTAGTTGCGCCGCCCGTTTCGTGATAGCATGAGCACCTGTGATTGTGAGGGTATTGGCAGGGAGGTAGATAGGTATATAGGCCGAGTAGATAGGCAGGCCGGCGGCGGAGGAAATAAGGCCCGGTTCCCCTGGAATAAGATGGGTATTCGAAATCCCTCGTTGCAGCCGGGCCCGAAGAGAGAAAGTATGTCCCGAACCGGAAAAGAAGCGAGCCGGCTATGGGTACAAGTGTGCTGGATCCCGCAGGACATTCGATATCTCCCTTCCCAAGCCGGGACGAAACGCCACATTCGGACAGAATACCAGGCTCTCCCCGTCTATTACGTAGGCTCCTGCAAGCCCTCGAGGGCCCGCTTCGCCGCCTCGATGCGCCTCCTGTACATGCGGCTCTCGGGGCTGGCGCGCCCCACCTCGGTGAGACCGAGGACGCAGCGTCCGAGGCTTGCGACGAGGCGCTCGACGAGGATCTGGTCCTCCTTCGAGAGCGTGGCTAGAGTGCCCGTGGCGGCGGCTGTTGCGGTGCCGTCGACGCCACCGCCGATACTGTCGCAGATGCTAGCCGTGTCGCTCAGCAGCGTCTCGGAGATGCGCTTGAGGCTCTGGTCCGGCGACTCGCGCGGCGTCAGCATGCCATTGTTCGCCTTGGGCCGGGTGTCCACAAGGGGGAAGCTCCGGTTGGTGCCCGCGGATTGGGATGGCGGGACCGAAGGGCGGCGCTGGTGTCGGTCGAGGAAGGTGGACTCGCTGCTCTGCGATCTGGGGGGGTCGAACGTGACGCGTTTTGCCCCCTCGGGTGTCTGCGACCGGACCCGCCTAGGTTGCTCCGCGATATACTCCCCGTTGATTTCGTTTTCGGCCCTCGTGTTTCTCCCTTCGGTAGCGGTTGCGAAGGAATCTAAACTGGAAGCCGAAGCCGTGCTGCCCTTCCGCGGGCGCCCGTTGGCAGGCCTCGTAGTTTCTGTGGAATCGTCAGAGCTGAAACTATCCTCGCTCCCTCTTCTCATCCGCCTCTGGCTCATACTGCCCATGGCGCTGTGCAAGAAGAAGTGTTCGTAGTCAAAAGCATCTTCACGGTCTTCATGAGATACTTGATTCTGAACGGTATCATGGTAGGAAGATGCGCCGCTTTCGCTCGCCATATCGTCGTAGTTGTTCGTCTGATCGTCCTCGTATCCATCTTCCGTCGTCAGGTCGTCGTCTTCTTCTTGTAAACTTTGGGTCGCAGGAGAAAGCAAATCTATATATGGCGAATGTGCCTGCGAGTCAACCGGGCCAGGTTGCGTGGGCGAGAGCCTCTCATGTGCGGCCGTGTATCTACTACTAACAGAACCTTCGTCCATTCCATCCTGATTCGGAGTTCCTATCCGTGCTCCACCGTCTTCGATATCGGACACATTAACGTTTGAAGGCTCATCTTCATAACCTTCAGGAACCGGAGCGATATCGCTTGACTTCCCAGGACCGGCATACCATTGGTCGACGCGAGCGTATGTGAAGGGGCTGGGCGTACGCAAACTCTGTATACTCCGACGCTTTAGAGTATCCGCACGGGCCTGGTCCCTCAAGCTAGATAGCCTCCCTTTCAATTCGTTCATGTGTTCTTTTATATCTCGCATCTGGGCAGTGGATGCAGATCTTCTCAATCCTTGGTCATTGAAGGATCCGAAAGCGGGGTTCAGGAAGGTCTCTAGCTTAGCATTATCTAAACTCGGCCGTGATGAACCAGCATTGCTTTGGTTTTCATCTTCGCTAAAGGGTTCACGGGCTTGTTCGCGAGCATATAAGGATGTTTGGCTTTTTGTCAAGGCCGAATTGCCGTAGATCGGAGGCGAGTTTGAGCTTTCTTTCGAATAGTCGAAAGGGCTGCTCCCGTCCCTGGAACTCAACGAAGATTTTCGATAGCCGCCGGCTGCACCAAGCGCGCTGGAAGATCTCGGTGCGTATACGACCTGCTTGAAACTGGACGGCAAGCTATTCTCGCTGGACATCCTAGAGTGGCCATAGTGCGTACTATTTGGATTAGCGGAACCGTGTTCGCCCTGAACTGCAGTGGGAGGCCGCAAGAAGGTTGGTGATGGCGTGGATCCTGAACCAATAGATGACATTGGCGAATGCATAGTTCTCGCTCGACTAAGATTACTTTCCATAGTCTACATGCTGTTAGCAGACCTTGGTCACGCTCCTAAAAATGCGCCCCGGGGTTCTCTTACCGTTAGTCTCTGCTTTGCGTTCGCCAGAATCTGCTCCGCCCTCCTGCTCAACGCTGCCGAGTCTTTATACTGATCCCGTTCCCCGATGGGTGAAGGTCCCTCCTGAATCGACTCGTCGTCTATGTAAGAGTCTGCCACGCTCTCCTCATCGTCGCCCTGGAAATTGCTGTCGTCCACGCTGACGTTATCGTCGAAGTCGGCAAACAGCCCCGGCTGCTCGAGTGAAGTTATGGTGCTGTTGGACTCGATGGATGCGCGCCTCTCGCGGGAAACCATGTGCCCCCTCTTCTTCGCAGGGTCCTGGGTCGTTGAGACGGCAGATTTCTTGGGAGCGTCACTGCCGCGCGCAGTTACGGAATGTGACTTAACCGGACCGCAGACGCTCTCCACCTCGGTAACTTCTCCGATATCCGATAACATCGTGCCATTGCCATATATAATTGGTGTTGACGGGTTGATGGACCCGGTGAAGGTGTGAGGGGTTAGATCGAATTGCATATCGTCCATGTGGGCGTTCTTCCACATAGTCAGAGGAGAATGCGATCTGTCGGGAGAGGAGACGGTATCGTCGTAGTCGGGCAATATCATGTCCGGGTTTGTCAGAGTGGGTGAGCCCGGCGATTCCGGTATTATCATAGAGCCCGCGGCATGTGCCGCGGAATCAGGGGCTGCCTGCATCTCGTTTATGCGCCGGTTCTGGGTGGGTTTTGAAGGGGGCTTTGGTATCTTCGGCCTTACCAGACGCAAACGATCGGACGGCCACTGAGGCGCGGACAGGTCGAGAAGCGTATCAGTAAGACATGCAGCCCGCCGCGACTAGTGCTACTCGGGGGGATCCAGGTCAAACGCGCAGTGGGACTATCGCGACTGTGGGGAGTATAATTTTCCCTGTAGGTTACCGATTTGCGATGCGAAAGTTGATGGAAGGCAGCGTGTCGTGTCGATACCACGAACCAACGACATGTAATTACCCCCAAATCCTTACGCAGTACGGACGATTCCACATGCGAAGGAGCGGGAACGGCAGCCCTTCCGCTTTTAGAGACGGTCGTTGCACACTGCAGGAACGCCCGGAGAAAGCGAGCCCAGTGGAGTCGCCAGGAACGAAGTACGTAGGTACATGGATTCGTAGGTAGGTACTTCGTACTGCACTTCGTGAGTACCTACCTATCGACCGACTGCAACACATGGGGGGGCGCTATGTAGGGGCGGGAAGCCTTGGACAAAAAGGCAGATGTCGTCTTCTTGGACACAATCCCGATCGTGATGCAATTGAAACTCAGAAGTAATCGATCTTACTCTACTCTGCTTTTCCTCAATCGTTGCTGTAGCTGGAATGGACTAGATAGAGCGAGCTAGTAGTACATACAGAGACGACAGCAGCTACACAGTGCCTCGCTCAGTAACTTGAGATCCTACACACTATGTACTTGTATGTAGGTAGTCACCTAGTCACCTAAGACTGTCTCCCCCCGTATCTTGCGCCCTTAAGTGTGGTCCACTGTCGATCCGGGTTGGGTCTAGTTCACCTGTGCTGGTACATACTTGGCTGGTACCAGCGTCATCTCGGATAGAAATTGCCTAGTAAGTTCGGAATCTTTTCTAAATCGAACCTGGCGCGAGACTAGCGCAAGTCACTGGCTCGTCCTTTTCATCCCTTTCGGTACGTGTTTTGTAGATCGAACATTCTAGCTGCTATTCTTGTCGCGTGGCTTGTGGCTCAACAAGCCTTGAATACCTATCAAGTACCTAAGTAGTATGCGGGTGATTTATTAGGTCGGTACTCTGTGTGACACACATGCATCGCCTTATAGCGTTGTTGATTGGTTGAAATATTTCGTATGGGGGTTCTAATTTCGCACTTAGGGAAGAACCCGTTGAGGCCACCTCGTCTGGTTTAGCAATAATTCAATTGGGCATTCAAGGTTCGGATACCGTGGTTGGTAGTCGGTAAGTACCCCTTAGGTAGGTGCTGCGGATATCCAATTTTTGCAAACGCGACCCGTCTAACTAACGATAGTACCATCTCTTTAAGGCTAATAGGGCAAGCGGCAGCGCTACTGCTCGAAGTCAGATGGCTGCGCTTCCAAGGTATACCTAGGCACTTGGGCAGTAGGTATTGGATAAAATGGGGATGCCTGCCATTCGGAAACTCTTTTATGGGCCCGAGAATTGGGCGCCCATCTACTGTAACACTCAAATCTTCAATTGTTGCGAAATTTTCGAAACACGATTCAGCAAAGCGCATTCGGATTAGTACCACTTTCCCATGGTTGTCCTTTTAACGTCCAACAGCAGCGCATGCGTCGACCCGTGCTATTGCATTCCATGCTCTATTTTCACCTCAACATCATGAAGTGATATGGGAAACTCGTGGACGCGCCTGGCGTTGGCCCAATAACAAGCTTGTTGAAAGTAATGTCTGTCTACCTAGGTAGGTTCTGAGCGTCATTGAGCCGGCTGGGTGGTAAGTAAACTCCCAACGAGAGACATCAGCCCAGGATGAGAGGCGTCGATCCAGATGCTACCTTCTACCGGTTAGTCACCCTCAAAATCTCATACATAGTCCACGCCGAAAACCAGAGTGATGAACATCTAAAGAATTCTGCAATGCTGAAAGGAGTCCTTGGGCTCGAAAAATGTGGAAATCTCTCTTTCCTGACATCGCACAGCAAGATTCCCTTCTCATATGCTTGCCTTTCATGAACAGCGTAGCTAACTACGTGCGAGAACAGACAATTGGATCTCTATGTAATCCTCATGTGTTTACAGGCACCCAGTCTGGGTAACGGTTTCCGGCTGGCGTGAATTTGGCCAACGTAGCGTCGATTTCGGCCATTTCCTCATCCGTGATGTCAATTTCCTTCATATTCTCCTCGACGCGGGCCACTGTCGTTGCCCCCGGAATGGGGATGATGGTAGGCATGCCTGGTCTCCGGGATAATGCCTTCGTCCAGTTGATGGCGAGCTGAGCCGGAGTGCAGCCCTTCTTTTCTGCCAACTCCTCAACTTGCTTCACAAGTTGGAGGTTGATCTCGAAGTTTCCCGGTTGGAAGCGAGGGAAATCCCGGAGTATCTGCGACACCTATTTTTAGCAATATTTCGTCTTCGGGAGCTTTCAAGGCTACTTGCGCTGTCTTTAGGGACATCGTCTATCGACTTGATCTGTCCGCTCAACATACCCCTCCCAATTGGTGAATAGGCAATCAAGGGGATGTCGTATTGGGCGCAAGCCGCGGCCACGCCATTTTCAAGGACGTCTGTGGCGAACCTATCCCCATCATCAGTCTTATGAGCGGCCTATGCATGTCCCATTTTACTCACAGTGATAGCTCAACCTCCACGGCCACGATTTTGGTGTGCTTAACCGCCTCGTGGATTGTCTCAGCACTGACCTCAGAGAGTGAGATACCACCAAGTTTGCCGGTTTTGATATATTCATCCTCGAGAATCTTGAATGTTACTTCCATCGGCACGTTCTGGTCGCGGCGAGCAAACTCGAAGATGTCGAGGAACTTCCGACCCTTCAACTGAGCAAGACACTCATCAAGAGCTCTACGCGTACCCTCGGGTGAGCCATCCGCCCCTGCGCCCTTAACGTTCATGCCACCCTTGATGCTGATGACGACCTTGTCCGCATCCTCGGGGTACTTCTCGAAATATCGCTCCAGGAGGACCAGGCTGTTGTATTCGCGCGGTCCGTAAAAGACACCCCCGTTCCAAAAGTTAGCACCATTCTTAATGGCAGTGCGCATCGCCTCGAACGCTTGTTCTTGAGGAGGAGGGTTCCCCCGCCAGGTGAATCCCATCAGGCCGAAACCTGTTGAGCCAATCTCCTTTCCAACGAGTTGCGGCATCGTCACGAGAAAGCTAGGATTGTCGACTGCCTCGATCCTCTATGACGTATATATAATATTAATATATATATATATATATATATATATATATATATATATATGAATCATGCAAGACCTGCTAGAACTCTTTTCAAACAAGACAGGGTTGAGACTGAGGAAACCGTTGAACGGATTGGCTCTCCGTTATGAGAGGGGAAGGTCAGTACTTATAAGAAGTATGTAGTTCTCAGCTATCCGGGATCTATTGGCAAATTGAATACAGCGCAAACCCCTGCTTTATTATCAGCACGATCCAGCATCTGTGGAGATAAATGAACATCCGACATATAGTGATAAAGCGAACTCAGCAACTCCGAAGGGTATTCGGGGGCCACCGATGAAATCCGAGCAGGCAATAATAATTCAAGGATTCCCTATCTTACAAGTTGGACAAGGTGCGAAGGCGCATCTGCTCTTCTCAGGGCCCGCAAATCCCTTCGATCAATGACGCCAGCTGCGCCTCCACCACGGCGGAAAGACATAGTTCCGAGCCAAAATCGTCAACTACGGGCTCAGCTCCTCACAGCTTCCGGTCTCCTGAACAGGGGCCGTTCCCTGTTCTCTGGGCCCGGATCTCTAGGATCTAACTTATCAAAGTAGGTAGTTATGATGCTACGGAATTAATCTTAGCCCCGAACATCACCTGGTCAAATCACACACATGACGGACGCACGACGGACGGGCGTGCCGTAAGCAGACGTCGTGTCATCCTTCTCAGTGTCAATTGATCGTATCACGTGCGAGCTCTCCGCAAACCCGTAAACCCGCAACCACTCAAAACATCCCATAGGATAGTGCCATGTTTTGAGTGTTGCGATTTACGGGGTTGTGGAGAGCTCGCACGTGATGCTATTTAATGACACTGAAAAAGACGTTTACAATATCCAAGATCATTCGTGAGCTCCTCGCCGTTTTCTATCTCGTCCAATAGCGACGACTCAGGGGACCTGCGCCTGCGTCGGGCCCTGGTTTAAGGTTGCGAGAGCCCCCGCCGACCCGCCTGGCATATGCTTACAAAGTATGCATAATGGAACAAAAAAGGCACCGGTTCTCAACAGTGATCAGGGGGGCCAAAATAAACCTCACATATGTGGGTAGAGACTCTGTTTCCCACCCCGCAGAAACCGCGTTTCCAAACTCTAGAGCAACTACTACTAGCTGGTTACGGTACGGGAAGCTAGCTTAACTAGCTCAACGGCTCCGGAGACCAGAACTAGTCATCGGTTTTCAAGTCCGGACTTAAGCTCGTCCGGGCGGAGATAGGTAGCGCCACGGGTCATGACAGCGTAACCATGATACCAACCGAACAACGACTCTGCGGCAGCTTAACCACGTTATTAACGAAGTGCATCAACTACCCAAACCTGGAGCCGAAAAGGGATATATCCCGCAAGCTGTCCGGAGCTGGTTCTATTTCAGGCATAGGTGGTAGTCCTGCCAGGCGCATTATCGAGCGATCCGAGGCAGGACTACAAGTCCTTTGCTAAGTGAGGGACGGATGCTCAGGCTCCCCGCAGGTCCACCTCGGTCATAGCCCCCGGTGGATTAAGAATGCCCCAACATGTTGAACATGAGCAAGAACCGGTGCCAGTCCCGTGCCCCCATCCCCACCGAGGGAAATCCCCCGGATCCCGGCAAAATCATTATACAGGAGCCCCCCCCACCAGGGCAAGCTTCGTATCGATCCAAGTTTCTGTAGCGATGGCAAACCTGAGGAATTCATCAACGTCCAGCGGCCCCAGTTCACAGGATCCGTCTAAAGGGTGATCTCCCGAAAATAACCAGGAGCTCGTGATATTCGACTTCTCGGATGACATACTTTTCCTTGGCCGACAATTATCACATATGTACACCACCTGCTAAGAGTCTAAGCCACCCTACCGCTAGTAGCATACATAAAGAGCCAGAACACACGCTTTTGTTTGGTGACCTAGGGCAAGAGGGTACTATAACAACGATCGCTCCATTAAATGTATGCTGGTAGGGAACTGGGACGGCGGCTATTTACGGTACCCATGCTACAAACAGTCGTCGATATGAAGGTGAAAGCGGCACTCAGAGGGGGGAAAAACACGCTGCAGAAATAATTTAACAATGTCAGCTCGGTTCTTCCATGCTTGCTGCCCGCCCTTCCGGTCTCGACACAAGCCCGCATGGACACCTGTCTAGACCAGCATACAGTAACTGCAAGTTGTTAACCAATTACCTTTTTCGGCCCCCCCGGCAAGCCTTTCCGAGTAAATAGGTGCCTACTTACCTCTACACCCACCCATTCCCAAACCGCCCACGCCTTTTCAAGCCCTCTCCCTCACGTCCTCGCCGACCTCGTTAATCCAGGGCACGCGCTTACTAGCGAACATCTCGAGCGCGGGCCTCGGCAGCTCCAACTGGCCGGCGAAGAGCCCGTACTGCAGACAGCGCACGTCCGGGCTGTCGGCCTCGATGACGCACACGGGCGACCCGCACTCGGCGCACATGGTGCGGCGCATGGGCTTCCCGGACCCCGTGTCGCGGTCCTCGAAGGTCTTGTGCGCGGAGCCGTGGAACGAGACGCGCCGCTCCGGCACCACGAAGGCGTAGCTCGCCACGCCGCCGCTGCGCCGCTTGCAGCTGTCACAGTGGCAGCACAGCGTGTCGAAGGACGCCAGGGGCTTGTCCGCCGTCACCGTCACCTGCCCGTAGCCGCAACGTGAGTCGTTAGGATTGATATGGACGGCTTAATTAATTTTCAACCTTGATGGCCGTCTGTGGGGGGCGGGGACGCTGGGTGGGCGAGTAAGCGTAAGGACGGACGTACCTGGACTTTGCCGCACAGGCATTGGCCCTTAGTCGTAGTTGCTTGCGACATGGTTCGATGCTTTTCCTTCCCTCTGACTCGCTTATTCTGACTTCTTTCCCTTCTCCCTTGAAGAACTTCTGAATGCAATTGCGATTGAAGAAGTTCCATACGCACTATCTACACTGGTGATTGCTTTGCCTTCCTGAGAGGGTCCGGTATCACACTGACGTCATAGCAGCTCTGTGGATCTCCTTTCCGTTTCCTTGGCGATGCCTCTCCCCGGAGACAACACTGGTCCAGTCCATATCATGGTCGCTTTCTTGAGAGACGTTTCAGCTTTTCATAACTGGCGCTGCTCGTACTGAATTCATTGGCTGGTGGTCATTTGATGAATAATCGTTTTCCTTCACCATGGATACCACGTAACCAGATCGAGAGGTGTCCATGAAGGGGCTCAAGCTACGGCAAAATGTGTGGTATCCTTCACCAGGAAGATCTTCAATTAACTCGTCAATTGCATGTAGGAACTGCGACCCTCTGCTGGACGATCCAAACAGAGGGCTTCGGCTTCAATATGTCCATGTCATGTCTCGAGGAGTGAAATCACAAATAGGCCCAGCAAGCTCGCTGTAATATGGAAAACGGTATCTCATTGCTTTAACCCCTTCCTTCAGTAACTGGTCAGAAACCCGACTCGGGCGTGCAATGCGTGGAAGCAGCAATTGCTCTTCCCTGGAAAATACGGTATATCTCAAGCATCCGCCTTTGTCCGTGAACCCAAGCAAACTTGACTCGCCCTCAACAAATCATGGCGGGACTCTAACGAAGTGCCAAGGAACCAATCATCCCTCTCTAAGGCTGACACAAATCCGTCCTACCCCTGCCTACTAGCGCACATTCCGTAACGACCTCAGGCCTCGCCATCCTCGAGGACGAACTCCTCGTCTGGGACCGCCTCCCTAACAGTGCCGCCTCCCCTCAAGTCATCGTCGACGTCGTCGTCATACACCATCTCTGAGGGCTTGGGCGCCGCCTTCCTGCGGCTCTGACCCTTGCCGCGCTTGGCGGGGGAGGGTGAGGGCGTGTCGACCGGGCCGTCATCCGAGTCACCGCGGACAGCGGCCTTGCGCTTGCGAACGGAGCTGCCGGGCTTGGCCGCTTTCGCGGGGGAAGGCTTGGCGGGCGTCGCCGGGCCGGCGGCAGCGTTGTGGGTCTCCCCGGATTCGGCGGCAGAGGCGGCGGCTGCCTCGGCGATCTTCTTCTTGGCCTTGTTGAGGACGTTGGAGCAGCTCTTTGCGTTGGTGTAGCCGAGCGCCTGAGCAAGTCTCTCGACGTCGACCTGGGAACGGGCGTTAGTGAACCGGGTAGACACTTACTTCAGGGTAATGACGGGTGGGGTCGGTGCGGAATATCGGTGGAATGGAAAGACTAAATGATGACAATGATGGGTGAATGGTGGTGACGATGATATCTGATTTTAGAACGGCAGGCAGGTAGGAAATATGTGCACTGGAACCGGTAGAGGGGGGATGAGAAGAACTTACGTCGGGCGCGCTCTTCATGAAGAGCCAGGCATTCGAGAGAACACGCTGCTCGGGTTCGGTCAACTCGGGCTTCTTGGGGGATGCCATGACGACTAGGAATTTCGGTTGATGGCAGTCGACTAAGAAAGAATTGGTACGTATCTCCCGCGTCGTGGATGAGAAGGTATCGATGTCGCTTGTGGTGTGCAATGACTACTTGGTGGCGATGTCGTCTGTGGTGCTGGGTGAGTTTCCAACTTCTCCCAAATGGCAGGTGGAATAGGTGATATAGGTGCACGTGCTGTGGCTTTGTTTCCTGAGGCGACCAGGCAATGGTCTTGTCTCTACAGGGTTTTTGATGGCATGGAATGAATGATTGCTGGATGTGCAGTGAGGAATAAGGCAGGCACTTGCTGACGAATGCCGGTGGTATTCTACTGCGATGCTAGGTAAGTGAAATCGGTAGCATGGTTTGTAGTCGGGGTAGAGAGAGTCGCGTGCGTGTGACGGGAATTTGGAAGTTGAAGGGAGGGCAATTTTAAGCTGCCTGGTTGCGAGGGTTACAGGTGGTAATTATCGGTGATCTGCCTCCTTGGAAGTGAGGTCGGCGTGGTGAGAACGAGTGGCCGCAAGTGCCTGAGTATGTATTTTCTTTTCTAGTATATCAACATCACTATAAGAATCCTCCTCGCTCAATATCCAATGCTTTGGTAAGTTAAGATTAATAGGTATCAGCTTTCTGTGGTCTAATAACTACCCGGTGGACTATATGGGCTAATCCCAAGCACTCCGCCCAGCCCCCCTCTCCCAACCACCCAAATGTTCAAACACCAACATAGAGGGGCAGCAGCATCTATAGCAACAACAGTCCCGGTATACCTTACTCTCAGCTAGTTATTAGATATGCTATCCTTTCCATCCCGGCCCAACAAAGCCGGAGTGTCTTCCTCTTGCTTCCTAATCATCCGTCGCATTGACTAATAAGATGTCCAACCAAGTTCGACTGCTCCAAGCGGCACTCTGAGCAGGTCAGCGATTAACGCCTATAGGATCTAACTGAGGCCACATCGCATTTGGTGCCTCGGCCACTGCCGTCTAAAATTCCAGAAACCGCTTCCTCGAAATTCTTTATAAGCCCATCCTCACTCACCTCCTACGCATCAAAGATTCAGATTTGTTTCCTAGCGCCTTTCAGCTCCCGAGAAACCATGAGTGGGTCCAGCTAGAGCCGTAGGAACGACCCACACCTTCCTTAGTCTCAGGGCATGAGCCAACCAGAGAATAGCAGTCGGCTGAATCGGGCTATGCCCAGGGCAGCAAAGCCAAGGGTCTGCTTTGAAACATTACTTGCTTTTTCTAGGGGGGAACACCGAAAACTGCCCCGGTGATGATCTGGAAGAGTTCCCGTACCCTGCAGACGGATGGGAGAGGGGCGCCCCGCTGAATCCGACCTGTCTGTCTGTCTGTCAGAAAGACGAGCGCGGCTGTACTCGAGAGTTTCCCGGCACGCGCCTTTTATGTACGAACATTTACCAACACGACCTGACACCCGCCAGTGCCGCGCCGGTCGTGAGAGGACGCACGTACTCGGTATTCGCGATGTCGAAGAAAAGCGTTTGAGCTTAGATTGAAACACTTGGTAGAGGGAGCTGCTTCCTCGATATATGGATAAGTAGACGGATAGAACATCTCGCGCTCGAATTGCAGGGCCCCTAATTACGTAGCAAGCAGCGGAGCTTATGATGACAAGGCGGGCGACGCCCGGTGAACGTGTCGGGAGTAATTAGACGAGGCTCTGAGAGAACAGGGGATGATGCGAGGTGCGGAATTCCATCCCTGGCCCATTGTTACCGTTGGATGCTGATTAGCTACCTAACGAATTGCCCGTCTTCGTCATACATATATGGCAGGGGCTGCTCCAAAGATAGCACAGAACATCGCTGTCATTAGCTGACATAATTCCCGAGGTCTAATACAGAACACGGAAAACGACAAATTCAAGGGTGGTCAGTTATTTACACATTACGTGCAATTACATATTACGCCTCTTAGCGAGCTAGAATATGTAGCTAATGCACAAATACGCGGCGGTGAACTCGCAATGCTCGTGGTATTTGGAGTATCACTTAAGACTATAAACAATCGCTAATAGAGCCATAACGACGCTCGGGTTCGGTCCGGGTTCGCAATTCGAATCCCTCCACTTGAATCCTGTTCTATAAAACCACTGCATCCCCCTTTACCATCCCTCATTAATTGGGTATCACACCACGCCAGACGCCCGCTTGTGTTGGTGGTCATTAATCCCCCCGGCTAGACCTCCGTCTGCTGATATATGCATGCCTTGGGTTCTGGGCCTTTGGTCTACCGTAACATGTGGGGAATAATTATTATGCATAGGCGTCTGCTCGGCGTCTCGGGCGCTATTCTCGTTATGCGTTGTTCGATTCGTTCAAAGGCGATGTTCTTCGAGTCCGTTGATATACGACGGACGCAAAATTCTGTTTGAATCGTTTCGACTTTGGAGAAGTCCTGTTGTCCCTCCCCCCACCTTTTTCGTCTCATCACCTAAACCCCATCCTCGAGATGCTCCTTCCCCTCTCCCTGCCCCACTCCTTCTCCCCGTCCCCACCCTTGCCGTTCTTCGTCGCGCGGTTCCAATCATCCCACTCCTTCGAAATCTCCATCAGGACATTGCCCATGACGCTCGCGCTGGCCATTAGCCCGTGACCCTCGCCCTCAAGTACTCTCACTTCGCAGCGCCGCATCGTCTTGCCGAGCCACCGCACGTTGTCGACAGGGACCCGCGTGTCGCGCGTGCCGTGGTGGATAACGACGGGCCGCGTAATGTCAACATACCGGAATCCGATGGTGTGACGCCGCTCCAGGCACACTAGTAAATCCACGGCCGGGTTCGCGCCCGTCGTCGCCAGATCCCAGATAGCGTGGGTGAGCCGCGTGTCGTACGTCACCTGCCGCTCCTTGTCCACGAGGGCATTCGCCGCGGCGGCGACGATTGCCGCCTGTTCCGCGTCTAATACATCGTTGCAGATGTCGTTGCCGACGCCGTTTCCCCGCAACTGATCCATGCCCTCGGGAGGGTCCATCGAGAATCTGTCGTGGTGATCATGCTTTATATTCTCCTTGTCCAACCCGGCGGCATTATCTCGACGGATAGCTGCGGCGCTGTCGCGCCCGTGGTTGACTGTCGATTTCCGTTTACTCCGCCGGGATTTATCCTTGGGTAGTGAGCTCGATATTGAACTGCTGGTGGCTAACATGAAGGAACTATTAGCAGCCTTGAGGAAAGGCGTAGGCAGCGCTCTGAGGATTCGCTGTGAGGTAGGAATAGCATTCGAAGGCGGCGAAACTTGCGACGTGCCGAACGTATTCATCTGGGACGGAGGTATCCATGGGGCTAGGAGATGAATACGGCCACGAATATGTTGGGGCATACGTAGCGCAGTCGCAAGGGCATAGATAGCGCCGGCTGAATGTGCCATCATTGAGAACTTCGTAATCTTGAGGGCCTGACAGATAGCGTAGACGTCATCTAAGAATGGTAAGCAATTGTCCCAAGCATCGACCGATGGAACACGTATACTCACCAGGCCAGCTGAGAGGAGTCGAAGTCCCATCAGCGTAAGGCTCACTGTCACCTACACCAGGGCGATCTGGAGTGATTAGCCGTAACTTGAGGGTCAGTGCCAATTCGTCGTAGAACGCCGTGATGTATCTCGTTAATCCCATCCCCACGCAGCAGAACACAGCCGAGCCTTCCGAATCGCCGACTTCCGAAAATGATATAACTCTACCCGTTGTCGGGTGACGGATCTTCTGCGACAGTCTCGGGGAGCACAGATAGGATTCCACCGCGTCATCGACAGAATCGGCACTTCCGGGCCTCTCGTAGCCTACCATGGGCTCAGGGGTAGCGGGTTCTTTCTTCTTTTCCGTGGGTTCGGGTGTCTTGGACTCTTTCGAAAGACGCTTGAGTCGCGAACTGCTTCGCTTAGTGCCAATCATGTCGACTGGATCGGGTGTGGTGCGGCCAGACTTCATACGATCGGTGCTTCGCCTCTTTGTAGAGTAGACGGACGGAAACGGAGCACCGTCTTCGTCGAGCCCCCCTGGCTGCACAGCAGCGTCTTCCTTTGTCGACCGATCCTCCTGCCAATGCGTCCAGCTGGATGCATTCGGCGCAGGAAGATTCGCCATGTCAGCAGCTAGTATGTCTTCCCCCCTCTTCCTAGAGTCGGGTTCAGATTTAGTGCGGTTTGGGTGACGTCGTTTGGGGGCAGACAGTTCACGGGATCGACCATCCTCATCCGTCTCGAGGATGACATCGCTGTCTCTTCTCGTCTGTGACGAGCGATGGGAGGATCTCCTCGCATTGGCGCCGGTCTTGCGCAGCGAGGAGTCTCGAGCGGGGATGCCGCCATGCAAGTTGCCTGGGTCGCTTGATGGGCGCAGGGCCAGCATCTTGCTCTTGTACGGCAGTTCCTCCTCGTCAATCGGCGTCTCGACAAGTAGGGAATTCGTCCGCGTAGATGCTGCTCCTCCACTGATCCGTTTCTTCTCTGCCTCGGTGATACGTAATCTCTCTTTGGAACTCATGTACATCAACCCCTTGTTACTTCTTGATTTCTTTCCCCAGCTATCACTAGAGCCCCGTCTACGCAGTTCCGGAGCAGGGGCCAAGCCACGTTCGATTGACAGGTTTCCAATGCTGTGCGAATCATCGTGCGACGAAGTCGAGCTCTTTGACGAGGGCCGCGAGGAAGTCCGCAGGAAGGATCTCAGGCTAGCCGTGCCTTCACGAAGCGAAGACCTCGAGGCCTTGGGGGCGGTTATCGGGGACAAGCCGGATGGAGGTTTCGAAGTCCGAATAGTGGGAGGGCTGGCGGCAAGCTCATCGGCATCGACGTCCTCCTCCTGTAGCCTGTCAAGCGGGGAGTGGGGGAAGTTGCCGTACTCGATACCAAAGCTTCCCGTCTTTGGTGAATTGGGAACCGATAGACTATGGTTTTCGAAGTGGTTGGAGGCGCGTTTCGAGATGACGTCCAGACTAGTAATCAAAGACGATATGATCTCAGGCGAGGCCGGCGGTATGCCCACTTGGCTGCTGTCATCAGTGCGATCGAGTCGCAGGTGCAGAGAAGGGTCGATGGTTTTCCGTCTAGATTCCTGACGGGTCTGAGGGGGGATAGGGGGGACTGCATGGGCGGCTGGAGGGGACGTAGCCTTTGATGGATAATCCATGGCTGGGCAGCCGCAAGACAGGACAAGAAAAGGTCAAGACCGGCGAGTGACCTTTTTTTTCGCTGGTTCGGAGGGACGGGAAGTTGTTGTGGCTAATTTCGTCTGGCGATTGGTCGTTGACTACTGCTGCGTGTGTCTCGGGCGAGTCGCGCAGATGCAAATGCAGAATGCAGATGCAGGAACATTCAAGGTCCTTTACTAATTACTGCAAGCTGAGCAGAGAAGTACCGTAACGTAGCGGAACAGAGAGGTTCGCACAGGGGTGACTGGAGCGGAATGTTGCTCCTTCGGTCGCCGTACCCCTCTGTCTCTCTCTCTTACCCTGTCTTTGTCTCTCCCGCCTCTCTTGGGCCTCTGTCGCTTCTCTAATTACCTAGCAGCCTAGGTAGGTAGTAGAGAGCCGGGCAATGCGACGAGATGCATGTGGAGCAAGAAAAGGAGCAGGTGATATTGGCAGCCCGCAGAAAATGTGAAAGTTCAAGAAAGGTTGCTCCGGCTGCAGGAGCTGGGGCCTGGGCGCGCTCTCCTGCAGCCAGCGCCGCGCCTATCACGCCCCAGTAATCCCCAGTAATTAGAGTGCTCGGACCCAGGGGTTGGCTCAATTGGGAAATGCCGCCAAAGCAGACCAAGCTGGCCCTGCAGATCTTGCTCAGGTTCCATATGACGTCCAAAGAGTCGCTTGTAGATGGATTGTTGTAGCTTCTAGACAACAGAAGGTAGACATTGGGATTAAATGGCGATGGTAGAATATCAAAGCTGCAGCTGCAAGTGAGTTAAGCAGTAAGTGACGAGCAGGCTAAAAGGGAATGCCGTAGTCGGGGTATTGGTCGCACAAGCATGCAATATGCAGATACGGCACTCCATGTACGAGGGTAATAAGGTTCAAATTCGGGCATGTACCTGTACTCCCAGCCTGTACATCCAGTCCAGTCGCAGCATATACTGCCGGCCTATTATACACGCATTCACTCCACGCGGTGTTTCTCATTTAGAATATGCCATGTTTAAGGATGTTCCGGTTCTGATAAAACTATAATTGTCTAACCAATCACTGACTGCATATGCAAGTTCTCCAGTTGCTGGGCCCTGCATACACAGGTATGTATGTACTTCGATTGGCTGGAGTTTGTGCCGACCTGTACATAGTATTTAAGACGGTGTCACCCGATGATTCAGATTGCAGCCGCTCCTTTTGGTCTTCCAAAGTCTGTCAGGCGATTAGATGTCAAGATTGAAACGAGGAATTTAGGTAGTAATTGTTGCACCGATTCGCCTCGAATTGTTTCACGTACTGCAATACTAAAGGGATTATTCTGTATTAATACGTACCGACGAGATTAGTGAAAACGGAGCCATAATTTGACCGGAGCCCCATTTATATATGTGTGTGGGAAGTGAGAGACAAGAAAATGAACGCAAAAATGAACCGGGCTCAGATACCTCTTTAATATTGTGTTTGATACATATTGCTGACTTCATTATTGTCAATCACGCTAAGCTAGGAAATTAATATACCGTATTATTCACAGAAAAGGTTCTCCTTATCCACGAAGTAACATTTCCATTAACTACGGACGTCACAAAATGTGGATTATATCGCATATCGTACTGTTCCTGTGGTCTGTGGCATTGGTCCGTTTTCTGGATGGGGCCCACAGCTACGATGCGATGCCCCTCAGCCCCTGACCAGACTACGGACATACTCGTATGACAATATCCGCAAAATAATCATCTGCATGAACCAGGTAGAGGAACCCTATATCAGACGGTTTTAAGGCAGCTGGGGGAATGCCTCCATCGCCCACAGTTTCTCGAAGCATGGGAATTAAGACAGCGCCGGCGCACCCCTATTGAAGCTTTGCGCACATAGTGCTGCCCATTTCATTAATAAATCAACGATTCCCTTTTCCCCAGCGCCGCCTTCCTGCGACCGTGAGTACTCAGCTAACTCCGATACCTGCACGTGGTAATTAATCCCCCTAGTAAATTTGGCGGCCCCATTCATCATGGGTCAACCTAATCTATCGATAACTCGGTGGAATCCACTCAACCATGTCAAAGTTGGGGGATGCGATACAATTGAGCTTGAACCTGAGGCTTCTAGAAGAAATTGCTGCCGGGTCAAGATGTCACAGGTGAATTAACCCGGCAAGGTAAACCCCGAGTTATGAATAGATAGAGCATCGAATAGTATAGTAGTAACTCGGAATGCGATGCAAGAACATCTGAATACCACCGGCCAGGCTGTTAAGAGCAGAGGGGTCCGTACCCACATTCTATAACCTGCCGGGATCTTGATAGGACAGAGTCTCGGTTGACAGAGGGCTTCGGGCATCAAGCATGCTACGTCATAGGGCCTGCTTCACATTCGCATGAGGCCGCGAGAACAAGCCCAAAAACTGAGCTGAGGCATCAGGAGCAACCAACTGCTGCTTTCATCTTGTCGCTGCTAAATCTTTCCTCTTCGCCCTTCAGCTCTATATGTGCGCTTCTTCTGGATCAGCAATCCCCATTTGGCCCTCAAGACGCAGCTGTCCTGACTAGCGCACGAACACGGATCGCGATATAGTTATCACAATACGTACTGCCTAACCGACGAGCGACGACCCGTCACGCACAACCGCCGACCAGGATGGACGTCCTCCTCTCGCTCCCCATCGTCTCCTACTTCGCGGCGCCGATGCTGACGTCGTGGTCGACGTCGCTGAACCTGCTGTTCTTCTACATGACGTGGACGACGCTCGTGCTGTCGCAAACGCCGCTGCGCATCGAGCTGGCGGGCACGCTCGCCGTGCGCGTCGTCTTCTGGCTGGCCCCTTCGCTGCTGTTCCTGGTCTTCGACACGCTGATCCCGAGCCTCGCCGAGAGCCTCAAGTACTATGGCCGCGCGTCGCTGCCGGGTCGGCGCCGTACCGCCGCCGCCCTTCTGCGGCAGGTGCTACTCGCGGTCGCCACCCTCCTGCTCCTGACCGCCGTGCAGGCCGCCATCTCCGCCGCCGCCGCGAAGTACCTCCGCCGCCCGCCGTTCCGCGCCAGTACCGCGCTCCCGTTGCCCTGGCAGATCGTCAAGCACGTGCTCGCGCTGTACACGGCGCGCGAGGTGCTGACGTACTACATCAGTCGGCACGTGCTGCACGGCGGCCGCGCGCTGGCGAACCTGCACGCCCGGTACGCGCACACGCGGAGGGGCGCGGCGCCGTACGCGCTTATGCTGTTCGCAGACCACCCGCTCACGCTATTGCTACATCGGCTGGTGCCCGCCTACCTGCCCGCGCTGCTCGTGCGTCCGCACCTGCTCACGTACTTCGTCTTCACGGTGCTCACGACGGTCGAGGAGATGCTCTCCATGTCGGGCTACAGCATCGTGCCGGGCATCGTCATGGGGGGCATCGCCCGGCGGACGGCGGCGCACTACGCCAGCGGTGGGAAGGGCAACTACGGCGCCTGGGGCCTCCTGGATTGGATCCACGGTACTAGCGTCGGCAAGGACGTCGTCGAGGACATCCACGACGAGGCCGAGAAGCACCAGGTTAGGGAGCGCGGTGGGAACGCGGCCTCGGACGCGGGAAGCACGGTGCAGGATGGTATCGACAGTCTTAAGAAAAGACAAAAAGGAAGGAAGAAGGCGTAATTTAGGTTGCGTCTTCAGACTTGGGTTTTGGGTTATGCGGTTCGTACCCGGGATTAGCGGGAGGTTTATGTGGGAAATGAGTCACGATAGTTAACGTGTTACGCCGCTGATTAGCTTTGGAGTAATGGAAAACTGAGGGACGTTTGTTTCCCCGTTGCCATTACCTAACTCTTTACCCGATGGGAATGCTATAAAACGCTTGCATAAGTATTGGCCCTGAACTGGCTTGCGGTGCGTATCTTACTCAGCATGCCTTATCAGCCCCTGTCCGCTATAAAATGACTCCTCACAAATATATGTTTCAATGCCCATCTATAATTTCGTGAGGACATCATGGGGAAGGGCATTCGCAAGAGGGCAATTCCTCCACTAATTCATCTTACGCGACGAGTTCCGAGCCCCATCACGTTGTTTTTCTGGTAGTATACGGCACTCGGGAAGTACCCCTACACGTGGAGCTTTGCAAGCCTGCTGCGTCTTAAGGCCAGGAAATGAACGCCGTGCCGCTGGCCCCATGCGAGTCCGAGGCTGCAGATATTGATAGGACGGCCCTGCGCAGTGGAACGGGAGCCCATACATATGCACAACTTTTCCATAGCCTTGCTGCCTCAATGGTCCCCTTCGAATTATATTCGAAATGGAGGCGGAGTATCCAGTTCAACTAGGAATTTGGACCAATTGGTCCTACGGAAAGGTTAGGTTCGTACCAAGTGCTCTGTTTTTCAATACTGTTATCTCTCACCTGTCATCGGATCCCGGTGCCTTCCCGCTTCGTGCGGTTTCAGGCGCTAATCCCGCTTTCCAGCAAAGGGCTTACTCTGACATGGACTCCGAGGGATGCCAATCTCCTCATGACTTTCATCGCGTTCTTCATGCCTGTTGTGGGACTCATCTGTGGACAATTATCCGTTACGCGGCTCATTACTACTCGTCCTCGCAGCCTCAAAATGGACTGTATCACCAGCGGCAAGCCATCCTTCGAAACAGCCAAGGTCCCATGGCTTTCGCCTGCACAATGATTCAGATGGTATGGGGTTGGCGCAAGTCGGCATCGACGCCGTACTCGCAGCTACCGCCGATTCTTTTCTTGTCAATTTCGTTCGCCGTAGGGTGGGTGTGCGTTTGCCTCCGGCTTTCCGTCGAAAGTCGCCATTGGCAACGACTCCGGTAGCGAAGTGTCACCATCAGGGGAGACGTGTGGTTTAAAAAGGAGTCCATATCGGCCGCTAGTAGCTGAAATGGAACGTATGCTAAACCTGGGATACGTTTGATTTCAGGCCTTTGTCAGCAGTTATGGTAGCTTTGGAAAGGCTTTGATAGGTGCCCTAGGCTTGCAGGAACAAAGGGGTCAACAGTCTATGGCAAGCAAGGTGGAACACGCTACGTAGCTATTAGTATTTTAATATATTCGTGTTATTATAGGACATTTTAAGTTCAATTAGTAATTATATAGTTTCCGATTAATAACGTTCTTAATGATCTGTTAACTTTGTATTAAGCTGCCTTCAAGTATAAGACGAAGTAATATATGGGCTCCCCTATAAAATGCTATTTTGAAGCTAGCACACCCCTATAAAAAGACCCATGATAGAACAAACGGACACCATATTAAGAAACATCACGCAAGCCAAGTTCATGCAACCTGTACCTACGAGCCAGGCCAGCATGAAACCCCACGTATCCCTGACCGCACGAGAGATATGCTCTGCGCGCGCGCCTGTCAGGGGCCAGTATCTCGACCGCGCGGTGGTAGACCGCCGTGGTCTCGTCTATGACCACCCGCAGCACGCGTCCCGGGCTGATCGAGCGACAGTGTGAGACCAGGCTGTTCCGGTCGATGGTCTCCCCGCCGGCTCGCTCTTTGTAGAAAAGATAGGATGTTACTAATAACGTAATTGGATGTTTTAGTAACTACTGCATGTCACCGACAGGGGCTGGCCTTCGGATACTTAGGGACCCTCCGAAACGTACTCTCCGTTGTTGATGTATGCCACGCTGTCTGGCAGCACTTGGAGCTTGTACCTAAGAGGTACGTCAGGGGGGAAAGGCGAATAGGGTATATGCCTCGGCGGCACCGGACATGACCCCCTTGAAATAGGGGAAGTTGTAGGCAGACGATTCAAGCTCGGAGAATGGCGGCCCACCCCATACGATTTTGCAATAACAGGCTACAGGACTGATACCTTTACGTTCCGAGACTCGTACTCCACGGGCAAGGCTGTGAAGAGATTCAGCATGGCGGTAGTCATAATGTTGGGCCAAGACGGTCCCAAAGATGCGCGGCATCTCGAGCAGAAACACGGGCCAGGTGATCAAGCAGGTCATTGCTCTGTCTCATGGCCGTGATGAACCTGTGGTTGAACATCTTAACGGCCTCGATGTCGTCGAACATGCCGTCCATGTACACAAGGAAGGCCGTGTAGAAGCAGACGTACACCTCGATCTCGCGCGTCTGGTGCGGGTATGCGTTGCGGGCCATGTAGACGCCCGAGGGGATGAAGTGTCCGAAGACGCCGTTGTCGGCGGCCATGTAGCCTCGCTGCGTCGCCTCTTTGACGATCTCCGCCGCGAACTCGCGGTGCTCTGGGGGTTCGGGATAGGTGAAGCCGCATCCCCTCGGGAAGGTCTTCATATTCGCCTCTACTAGCCGTTTGTCTACGGCGGCCTTGAACGTAGAGGTTCTCGAAGTGGTGCCTCCAGAACAGCGTTCAGTCTTATTTACTTACTGCGACAGATTTGTGCCACCGGTTACGCTACCGGTTATGGGGTTTATCATGTGAACCCTTCGTTACTCCGTTTTCCACGATATTGTAAGGTTCGCCGTAAGGGGACTATGCTATAGAAGCGGCCTGTGATGTTGAGACTAATAGGCAAAGACCGAGGTAAAGAAATCGCCATAAAGCATAGGGGAGCAAGTAATACTTCTGGAATTCGGTCTCAGATTTATACGGTTTGTAGATAGTCAGGGCGATAGTAGCGATGAAAACGTTAGCCGCCTCTTTTGCAACTGGCGAGCTATTATTCGTTGATAACGGCATCGCACCTTGTCACCAGGGATGAAACCCAAGAAATCAGGAGAGGAGCATTTCCATACATGGTCCAGGTGCCCGTACACCTGATTGGATAAGCACATCATCTTGTCGTGGTGAAGGTAACCTTACCATAACACAGACAAAACCGAAACCTGGCAGACGAGTTATCCTGCGGACTTGAACATCGCAGACACAGACAAGCAGAGGTCGAGGCGACGCAACGAGATCCACCGGGCCATCGGATGCGCAATCCGTTGCGCAACCGCCAAGCCCAATCCATTCATCTATCCTTTGAGTTTATTACCGTCTATTTCGCCTGAGGTTATCGCGGATAGATATAATGAACCCGTGGAGATATCATGGCCCTATATGTACATAATACGGAAACTGAACGTATGAGACAACTTGAATATCTGACCGGGGGCGGCTGGAAGCGCTATAGGCTAAAACATAAAACACAAACATAAAGGAACGGAAACGCAAAGCATTACCTTTCATAAAATTTTCAATCCAGTATATCATGCTCGAGTCCATACGCTAGAGCCCATTCCAGTGCCGGACCTACATGAACCCTTCAGGTCTTCGTAACGAGGCACTATCCCTACTTGAACAAATCGACTCCGGAACTCCATATTTTCTCACAAGACGGGCTTCCCCTCCCTCATCCATCATCGTACATTCATCACCCAAAGGGACTAGACAAATACCGTGCCCACACATCCCACCCATACGACTTCCGGGAAGTTGATCATCATACCCTCCATACGAACCCACAGGGGGCTGATCCCAATCATCTGACAGCAGCAGACCAGGCACCCCTCATAAACTAACAAAAATACTCGTTCCGCCTAGACGTTCTCCCTGAAGATGGACCTCCGTTCGGACGTCGGACTACCGCCCGCGCCGCCGGCCCCGCCAGCTCTCCGCGCCGCGGCGGTGTCAATGGGTCGCGGACTCACGCCCCTCATGCTGATATTACTCGGGTCGGCGTCGTCGTCGAACGGGTTGCGCCCACCACCGCCGGGAGCCCCCAAGCCCCCACCAGCACGGGCACCGGCGGGACTCCGACTGCGCGTGCGGCCCCTCTCGTGATTATCGTCGTCATCGTCAGCGGGTAGGTTCATATGGTAGCGACTGCCGGAATACGCCGTGCTGTCGCCGCCGCGGCCACCGCTGTTGTAGGGATGGTAGGCCGTGTTGGAAGTAGAGGTGGTGTTGTCGAGTTCCTGCTCCTCGTAATACCCGTAAGCACCGCCGGGCCCGCCGCCGTAGCCGTCGGCCTCGGTGCCGACGCGCGCGTCCCAGGCCTCGTCCGGGTCGAGGGGCCCGAAGCCGCGGCGCTCGTACGCGCCGGGCGCCGAGCGCGAGTTACCACCGCCGCTGCCCGAGCCGCCGCGGAGCGCGCGCATCTTGTCGCTGATCCAGTCGCGGACGCCGCCCGACCGTGGGGTCGGCGCGCCGTAGGGTGAGGGGTCTGAGCGCGAGAATGGGTTGTAGGAGGACAGGGACGGCGCAGGAAGCTGTTGGGTGTAGTCGCGTGTCAGTTAGGCAGCTTCGCGAGGAGATACAACATGTGCACATGTAATAGAGGGAGACTAGGGTTAGCCGGACATACGGCCTTCGCTTGAAGGGATAACTGTCGCATGCATGGCTAGCTAGGCAGGTAGACAGGCATACAGAGAGAACGAAAGTTTATGTTAGAAAAGACAAGTACTTACACCTAGGCGCCTGGCGCGCAGCTGCGTGAAGACGATCCATCCGACGCCAGCGGCGACGAGCAGGACGAAGAAGACGATGAAGAAGGTGCCGACAGGACTGACCTTCCGGGTGTCCTCCGGCGATGGAGGATCCCCGTCAGCCCGCCAGTGGAGATAAGCCATCGGTCGCCGTTCTTCCAGTACCAGGGGGAGGGCGGAGGAAGGGGGGCGGCGACAACTCAAGAGTCTGCCGGGCGAATATCTGTTCGTTGCTAGTCGGCGATAATTGTTCGTCTCGTCTTAGACTTATGGCGTGTCCGTTGCTCGGTGTGGATACTGTAGCGAATGTCTTACGGGTAGGCAGGCAGTCTGTAGGTATTGCTGGCACCGCTTACTGGGATCGGAGTAGCTGGATGATGAACAGGTACGTTCGATCGAGGTAGGGCTACGTTTACGTTACGTTACGTCAGCCAGAATCTCAATTCACTGTTGGTTCTTGGCGGTGTCGCACCGTACGTCCATAGCACGGCCTGAGGTACCTAGGTACCCACAACGGCCCGACTTTGAACTTATAGTGCATAGTAGCCCGTCACCGAGGTGGCCTGTGTGTACCTCGATTGGTAGGCTGTGGCACGCATTCTGGCATTTCATGCCTATCAACTGGCGATGTCTCACCCAGAGGGCCTATCAGCATCTGCAATACCAGGTGTGCACTGCAGATTCTCCAAGCCCAGTTTCATGTTTCACTGGTGATGAGATGATTCGAGAGTGACAAATTCTGCCTTGCCCGTCTGCATGCAGCCCTAGAAGACGGCGACGCCGTGGACTCAAACAAAACGCTGTTTATCGCGAAGATCTGGAAAAGGGGCTACGGAACGGAGGTTCCAGGTTGACCAAAATTAGACACGATCTTTATGGAGTTGTGGAAATCTTAGCTTGGCCAATTGAAATTCATACATTATATGATTCCCAAGGATCAGCCGCATTACATATGTCTACACTCATTGACCCTAATCTGCAAGCCTCTCTCCATGGCAGGCCTGCCGGATCACTCAAAGCATAAGTCCCAATGTCCACCGCCCCTCGCAAAGCTGAGGCTCTCGACATAGCGGCTCAGCCTGCAGCGGCCAAGCTCGTCGGCGTCGCAGTTCTGCAGTGGGATGACGCGGTCGTTGACCAGGACCCGCACGAACTCCTCCCCCTCCTCCCCGGCGTCCACCGCGCAGGTCATCTTCTCGACGTACATGCGGGCGGCGAAGGGGATGGACCAGCTGGCCGAGTAGCCGCCGGTGTCCCGAGGCCCCGCCTTCTCCATCTTGGACAGCGGCGCCGTCGCGTTGTACAGGCCCATGGCCGCGTAGATGCCCGCCATGTCGTTGTCGTGGCTGAAGTCGGCGTACAGGCTCCTGCCGAGGGGGAAGGTCTCCGGGTCGCCGTCGAGGGTCGCGTTGGTGCTCGTGCTGTCCTCGACGGGCTTGCCCGTCAGCCGGGCGATGAGCTCGTTGACGAAGCCCACACCCCTGGTCGGCGCGAGCGGGTTCCCGTTGCCGAAGCCGTACCACTTGCCCAGCGACTCGTGGTAGTCGTAGCTGCGCCACTCGTCCGTCGTGAACAGGTGACAGAAGGGGGAGAGCTTGCCCTTCTCGTTGGCGACCGTGTTGTAGGGGCAGAGCTCCATGAAGTGGACCGCGTCCTGGTCGGAGAGGTTCGCGCCCGGTAGGTTCACGTTCAGCCTTTGCGTGATCGCCGGCGCGAAGACGTCCAGCCAGACGGCCTGCGCTTCTTTCCCTAGGTCCGGACCTTTCTCGAAGGCGGTGCACAGCTCGTTGCTCAGCGTGTTGTTGTACATCTCGCCTTCCGGGATCACCATGATGTCGTAGGGATAATCGTCCGGCGACTTGGAGTGCTTATCCTCTTCCCGGGACTGGTGAAATCCATATGCCCATTTCTCCGCCGAATCAACGACGCGTTTCTGGCCGGCAGAGCGGATGAACGGTGCGGCATCCCTGGCGAGATGCCCGTAGCGGCGATAGAAGTTGATGCCCGAGTTCACCATCTGCTGCTCTCCGAACGCGGTCAGCTGATCGGCGCCCAGCTTATACTCGTAGTGCCTGATAAAGTCGTAGGGCTCGCCGTATTCCTTAACGCTCTCGTGTATCCGCGCGACGAGGGCGCCGTAGATGACGGTCTTTCCCAGCGTGGGATCCCGCGCCCCGTGGCGGGAGAGCACCTGCGCGAAGGTGACCTCGCAGCCGTCGGGGACCTCGGCGGAGATCTCCGACGGCACGGAGTAGAAGGGTGAGTACTGGCCCCAGGAGTGCGATATCTCCGTCTCGCACTGGAAGCCGGACTCCGCGCTGTCGCACGACGGCTTCACCAGTACCTTGTGCCTGGGGGCGCTCTTGAATTAGCTCGTGATTGATTCAAGGGGCCGAATGCTCGTTGGGCTGCAGCGCACGCCCTTACCTGAACTCGAACACGAAGTACGCGATTGCGACGATGACCATCACGCCGAGGGTGGCCTTCACGGCCCTCTTGTGGCGGTCGGCCCAGGCCTGGGCTCGCCTTTGCACCTCATCGCGACTGACGTTCTCGGGCAGCGCCTCGTACTCGTGCGACGGCCTGCCTTTCAGAAGCCCCTTCATCCGGTCTACGAAGTTAGCGAAGGCCATTATGAAGAGAAGAAAAGCATCGCTCTAGATTCATCGCATTGTGGGTGTTTAGGTAGGACGAGGTCCATGCATCCCGTCAGTGAATGACCCACCTTTTGGTAAGAATGCTATTGAACGATTGTTTTATGAGGTTGAAATCAAAGCCAGGTGGGGCCTTTCTGCGGCTACGTCAGCGGTCGGCTTCGACCCTGCTCAAGAGGCGGGAATTCAACTATGGCGGTCAGGGCCGTGTTACGGTTGAATAATCGATATCAAAGACTCTGCTGTTTGTACGTAATCCCCTGAAGCGTGTTGCTGTACTTCACACGAATGATTGAGACGCCATTTATACGAGAATCATTAAGAGAACTTTATGCGATGAAATGCACCGATATACCCAGCAACTTGGCAAAGCAAATGCAATTATAAAGTGAGATATCCGGTATCACAGCCATCAAGGTAGTTCTATTCAGCTTAAACGCTAGGTCGTCATATCTTATGGCAGAAAACGAAAGATTCTTTAGGGTGGTCTAAGGATGATGATAATGTTAGGTCCAAGTCTAGCCCTGAGCTTCAGTAGAAATACCCCTCCCGTATTGTGTGGCACTTTCCTTCTGAAGTACCTAAGCTCTGCCGTTGATTAAATCCGCTCCATGCTCGCCTCCTTCCCCAACCCCCATGCTTACGTCCCAAGCATCCCAAAGCAAAACCAACAACATCTTTAGGTTAACGCTAGCCTCCCGCCCTATTCTATAGGTATCATACGCATGCCCATCAGGCCCAGCTGCATTACCGCATCAGCATCCCAATGCTCAAACTCCCCGGTCTATAAGTCTGTACCAGCCTGCCAAATGCAAGCAACAGTGCCACACCAGTAGCAGAGAAAGTACAGCGGTAACCCGGCACCAAAGGGTATCATGATGCTATGTACAAGAGGTAAAAACAATAACATTAGAATGCAACACCGACGCTACGTCGTGGGGGACGAGAAATCGGTTCGTGGCGTCCCAATACAGGTGCAATCGGCGTCTTGGCGATAATAGCCTTGATCGTCTTGTCGCTGCCTGGAGACCAGCTCGTTGGGACGGTCTGTTCTTCCGTGCCCCACTCCGACACGGGTGACACGGTGTCAAGGCTGGATCGCCGACTCGGGCCTGGTTGGGCGACTTGGTAGAAGCCCTCAGCACCGGTGACCGGTTTTGGGAGGTTGGTGATGGAATCAAGACTGATATCCCGCTGGTGCTCTCCACCCGGGAAGAGCCAAGTCGAGACTCGTGAGAAGGATTTCTTCTTGCGCAAGGGCGGTCGTAACCGCAGAGGTAGAGGCGGTGGGGGCACCCGGCTGTCTACTTTCCGCGAAGAATTCGCCTGATATGTAACACGTGTGGGCGTCTTGGATGGTGCAGTGCGCGGCCTATCAGCGCTGAGACGCGCACTGAATGATGGCGCATCAGGGGGTAGAGCCGGTATGTCAGGCATTGGCTCCATTTCTAAGGGCGTGTCAGTATGCCATCTAAAACGCTTCAAGTCTCGATGTACCGACCGGGCTGTCCATGAGCTGTTGATGGCCTACTACTGGCATAAATGCTCTGCCTCTCGATAACCTCGTCGATTTGCTCCTGCAGCCGGTCTCTCTCCATCATTGCATTCGCAATTCTTTCGACGAGGTCTTCCATAATGGTAGATGGTGTCTCAGGCGACGTATGCGCTCTCATCCTGGCTGGCTCAGGACGCTGTGGCGTGCCCTCGTCTGAGCGTGGCGAGTCGAACACGGAACCGCCTGGGACTGGGCGCCGCGGAATATGAAACGACATAGAAGAATTGCTTCGCTGGTGTGAAATAGTGTAGCCGTCATCACTAGGGCTGGAATGTAAATAGGCTCGTGGAGGTGGCGTGACAGGGGGGCTGGGGTTGTCAAAATGAGGCAGGATGGGTGAGAGTTGATTATCGTGAGCGTATATGTCGAGCTCTAGAGGCCGAAACGAACTTGGTCGTGGCCTTGTCTGTGGCTGTTCTTCGGGAAAGCGAAAGGATTCAGAATGCAAATGACGAAAATTGTAAGGACCGGATATCAGCGGCCGGCGCGATGATGATGAAGCATTAGGTAGAAGCCGGCTTCTCACTGAGAAACTGCTCCATCCTGACCCATGTCTTCTCTTTCTAGGAGCCCGCTCCTGTGTCGCCCCTTCTCTCAGCGCCCTCGAAGGTCTCATCGATGGCGGCGGGACGAGCGATGGCTCATCCTGGATCACAACGAATGACTTCTCATTACCTAGTCGTCGATAAGATAAAGCTGGAGACGACGAGGAGGTCAAGCAAAACTCACCATGATGCCGGGTCTCCTCCTCATTATTATTGGACAAAGGCATGCAGCATAAAGATTTAGCATAGGCCCACGATGCATAAGCTCCAGAAAGTATGCCGCTGAACGCCTTCATCTTGGTGCTGACTTCATGTCGAACCTACTGGAGAGGGGAAAGCAGCCAGCGGTTGATGGGAGAAGGGGAGTGGTCGAAGGCATGGTCATAAGGGCTTCTATAATACTTTTATGGAAGCCACGACTGGAAATTACGTTCACACCTTACCTTAGCTTTACGCAGCTGTGTGGGCGCTGACTTCGAGCCTGAATATTGGAACGCAAAGCGTTGATGGACTGAATGCAGCCACGCGTGCTCTGATAGGTCGGAGGCGATTCGTCGTAGGCCACTCGGCGCTTACGACCAGGGGCATAAGAGAGGATTCGAGTGGCTGGCGCTACACCAGATTGAAGAGGGATCCACACTCGTAAGATGAACGGCGCACTCCAGCGAGTCGATGTCTTAGAATTCCTTGGTTTGTGTTTCCTCTGAAAGGGCTTAGTAGCCCACCTTCGCGATATTTTGCAAGCACATCGCCACGAGTTCCCGAGAAGGGTGTCGCGTGTTCTGCAAAGGATTGGCCATAACCTGTGACAGCCGGATCCCTCTGTCATGAACTCCCCCTAGAAACGAATAAAGTATGTCTCTCGCCTTCTCCGAAAGGGTGGTTTTCAATGAAGGAGATGAGAGACATGATCAGCCGCGCGAGTATGTTCGTCTAAGCTGAAACGACAACATGTTTTTAAGTCGTAGTCTAGCACAGAACTGAATTCAGTACCGTCGACCGGTACGGTCCGAAACAGAAAATCATGTAACAAAATATTGACCTCAAAAACAGACCATAGGTGTCGAGGCCGCTCAGGACTGGGCGGCCATTGTCTAGGAGATGCTGTGTTAGTAAGCTGATGCAAGGCACGTGAACCTGGCCGCAAGGGACCCGAAAACTGTTGGTAGTCAGTATTATCTCCGCCTTGGTTTCTATTTTGTTTGCTTGTCTATTTAGTCGAGTATACCTAAATATCACACGGCGTTTCTAAAAATTGCCTGCATCGGCGTCGGGTTAGTGAGGCAGTGAGCATACGCTTTTGGCGAATCTTGATCCGAAAAACAGGCAAAGCCCCAAGGCAGATTCGGCATGTCTCAGAAGTGACGTATCTCCAATGCTGCAACTTGTCGATCCGGAAGTCCTCACGGTGTGGCATAAGGGGAAGCATGAGGGAAGATGCAGATACGTTATCATCTACGTGGAATTATGTTGGCGATTTCCGAGAGCTCGTGTCGTGTAGGTTGCTCTTATGCCTCCCTTGCAAATAGACAAGCAAGCTGTCACCTCCTCCTTTTATGGTGGTGATATGGCCCCATGAAGGCGCTATCAGGTGCTATCGATAAGGACTCTAGATAAGAAACTTCACCGGGCGAGTGGCACCTGGCAAACAGCCGCCTCGTTCAGTAGCTCTAAAATAATACAAAGTTTTAGTTAATGACATGTGGTCACAGCTTGAATGGGCAAGGACAGGTTGTTCTCGAGACCCAAAAATTAGTAAATGGAACAACTAGTCATATTTCTTCCAGAGCTCTTGAACAACTTCAAATCTTTTTACACACACTGGATTTCGAGGGCACTAATTTCAACCTGCATGCGCACACATTAAAGTCTTCATAATGCAGAACCCTAACAGAGGCCCAATGCCGATGCCAGTGCCTCCTCCGGGAGCGCAAATGCCGTCGCCCGAGCAGATCGCTGCCATGCAGCAGCAACTAGCAGCAGAAGCCCAGAAACATGGCATGTCCGTCCAAGAATTCGTCGAGCACATTAAGAGACAGCGCCTCGAGCAGATGCAAAGGATGCAACAACAGCAACAGCAACAGCAGGGACAGGGTGGACAAGGCGGGCAAGGTGGCCCTCAAGGACCTCGTCCTCAGCAGCGTCCACCCGGTCCTATGCCTGGGCAGCCTCAGCCGATTCAACCGGGCCCGCCCAATCCGGTCGCCATCGCGCTCGCGAACTTTCTGAAGAGTCAGAATCTGAAGCCCCGTACTAGCATCTTTAATGGAGAGCGCAAAGAGATGTTCAAAGGTTAGATTACCGGCCTGTTGTCCATGGCCTAGAGCTCACATACTGGCATCTAGTCAAGCGAGCACTGCGAGCACTCGAGTCGCCTGCCTATGCCAAAGCGCGTGCCAAGAACCCCGCGCTTCCCGAGATCAAGGACCGCGCCAGTCTTGAGAACACCTTCAAACTGCTGCCCATGTCCATGCTTGCGCTGCGAGTTAGCAAGATAGACCCTCATGCGGGCCACGACCATCCGCCCAAGAAGACGAAGCGAGTCAAGGGTCTTTGGAACGTGAAGATAGAGTGAGCAAGCTCCAGCATCCCCCAGTCTCTCGTTTACCTTCAGGACGAGTCTTTCCCGTTCAGCCCGGACAATAACTGACCCCGAAATCCATAGGCCGCAACAAGAGGCGAAGGACGATATGTACTATATCTGGTTGTACGAGGGTAGTCAGGTCATGCGCAAGGTGTACGGTGCTCTCGCGCTGGGCGTTGTCTTCCTAATCGTTCTATACCCGTTATGGCCTCTGGTTCTACGACAAGGAGTTTACTACCTAAGTTGGGGCTTCCTCGGTCTTCTTGGTCTCTTCTTCCTCATGGCTATCTTCAGAGTCATCCTGTTCTGCGTCACATACTTTGTCGTTCCGCCTGGCTTGTGGCTCTACCCTAACCTTTGGGAAGACGTTTCCTTCATGGACAGCTTCCGACCCGTCTGGGCCTGGCACGAGGTGTGTAATAAGAAATCCTGGTTTATGTCAAACAGCATTCTGACAATTGGCTAGACCGAGAAACCAAAGAAGAAGAAGAAGAAGGCCAAGCAAGCTGCGACTAACGCTGAGGCCGCTGCTCACTTCGCAGCCTCTCAGGGCCACGTCGCGCCTGCAACCGCGGTGACGACGGCCACAGAAACCGAGATACAGACAGGTTCCCAACAACGATCATATGTTGCCCCGAAGGTCGAGGAGCTTGTAGATGACGAATGAGAACATCAAGCATTGTAATGGCGTTTCGGAGTTTGCGGCAGCAACAGCAAAAGGAGCGCTGTACGCATTAGACTGCTCATTCTTTCGGTGACAAGAGTCGCTGAAATCCAAGCAACCAGCATTCTCGTCTCTATAAATAGGTGGGGTTACGTGGCATGTAAAATAAGGCTTTTTAATTTTGACTTCATCAATCGACGGTGTCTTCGGGATCTGGGGTCTAATTATTTCTGTATTATGCCGACAAACAACGGCTTTGCATGAGCTCCTAACCCATATCTGATGGTGAGAGTTATCGAAGGGGCCACTGTTTCTTATTGCCATGTTCTCTCCACTACGAGAGTGTTTTGCTGTCAATATCATCATTGAGGCCGATTTGGGTGCGTTCATGATGTCTACCTAGCTACCGTGGAATCCCGCCCGGATTCATCTCAGACCGCGGATCCCTCCGTCCGCTCGGGGTACCAGATAGCGCCCGGCGTCCTGGCGCAGTTCGACAGCCGCCCGCCCGTGGCATTCGCGGGGACGGGCAACGCCTGGCGGCGCTGTGGGCGGCCGAAGACGTGGAAGTAGTACCAGACCTCGGTCAAGATAGTGTAGCCGTCGTCGGCGCTGCCGCGCCCCGCCTCGGTGGTGTTGTACCGCGGGCCCGAGCAACCCACGTACGGCAACTCGAGGAAGCCGGCGGCCAGAGCCCCCTGGATCTCCGACAGCGAGTACCGCGTCGCCGTATCGTTCGACGGCCGCACCCCGCCCGCCGCCAGCCAACCCCACGTCGGCAGCCGCCGATAGTACGACACCGTCGTCGCGAAGTAGTCCACCGTGTCCTCGTGCGCGCGGTACCCCGACCCGTAGCACTCCGTGTCGAAAGTGCTGAAACACGTCGCGTGCTTCGAGTACTCGTGCGCCCAGAGCACGTGGCTCGGCTGGTTGAGCCCCGGCCAGTACCTGCACCGGTAGGGCGGTGGTCAGCTTTATGGCCTGAACAAGTGCGGCGGGAGGGGTGAAAGGCAGGTAAGGGGGAGGCGAGGGAGACAACCCACTTCTTCATGTATGCTAGCAGATCCCATCGCCCGAATGGCTCGATCAGCTTGTCGATCCCGGGTCCCTTATACGGTTCGACCGGAGTCCCGTCGGGCGTCCCTGTCGTTGTATTCGGGTATGGTTCGGGATCATATTGACGGCTGTTTGGCCGGTCAACCCTCTGCTGCCGGGATTGTAATCATGACATAAGCCTACCTTAGGTCGCAGTATTGAGTATACGAGCCTCGAGATGAAGTTAGCGCTGAGTTTCCCTACATAAAAGCCGCCTGTCCGGCCACCGACCATTGCAAAAGTCCGGCCACAGACCGTGGATGGTCCACGTATCTTTCGGAAGCACCTGGCCCTCAGACTCGAGACCTGTGTACGTGTTCCAGTATTGCGTCGCCAGCTACACCGCATACAGTCAGCTACGGAAGGCGCAGCGAAACTCGTACCACGAAGGCAGATAGCACTTACAACTAGGCCACCAAACGTCTCGACGCAGCACGTATGAACTAAGCCCGGCTGAGCTCCCTCAGAGCAAGACAGGACAGGGTCCGCTGTTTCTACGTCAGCCTCGAGCGCCGGGGTTGCTCGCATCAAGTGGCTCACGAACAAAGTTCACACGGATGGTTGTCGGCGCTCAAACCGGGATAGAGCCCCGCAAGGACCCCATTTGTCAACAATGGCAAGGCGACACCGATACTCCGCATCGTAGAAATCTCGGGGATCGGAACAGCTTCAGAGTAACACTTATACGGCTGACCCCAACGGGGACCGAACGCGATTTATATTTTCTAGGTGGCTGCATCCTCGAGCCCAAGGAGCTAGCTGCTGGGGTACCTATGTGGGTGCATGTCCATCTTGGCATCCTGCCCAGCATGTCAGCCAGTTTAGCGATTTGCAGCACGGCTCTGCTCGGTACGGTGAGGTCCATGACATATGCGATCGGCTTTGAAGCGTCCATCAGTACATACGAGACCACGGTGGGTGTTGGCGAGAAATCTCGTCTGGCACCTGATAGAGATGCGCCCTGTGATAGGTCAATTGGCATCTCGGTCCAGCATACGGGTTCCTGTGGAGTTGCAGTAGCTCCGTGCTTGGCAAAGCCTCCAGGCCTCGTTAGGAAGCTGGGTTGAGAGGGCAGGCCGACTGGAGATAGCGTGGCTGCTCAGCTGCGTTTGTGAGCGAGAGCACGTGTCTCACAATTGAGGAATAGCGATAGTGGCCTAGGGCAGGTCCTTGTAACCGCCTGAGAACGGGGGAATAGTGATTTAAAGACCCCTCGCTCCCCGTCCACGATATTCAGCCTTAGGTAGTTACAAGATGTTTGGCAGCCATGGCAAACGGTTGCAAACGGATTTCCCATCGTATCACGGAGATGGACCATCTTCGCTGCAGTGACCACAATCAGCTACCTGTCAGTTACGCTAGACTTATCCACTGTTGAACAATCCTCAACGAGGCCTACGGCTACGATCAACGGTATCCTGGTTTAGGAAGATGGATGCTTCACTTGGTGACATTAGCTAATGCAAAGGAAACCAGACAAAGTAACGTAAGGGAAAGAGTAACTTTGAAGAGAGATGCAGTACGAGCGAGCGTGACTTCCGTCTCTTTACCCATTACGCTGCTGCTCTCCTCCACCCTCTGTTTCTCAGGCGCCTCTTCTCAACAACATGTCAAAGATAAGTTGAATACCCGTTAGATCCATACTGAGTGATCAGCCCTGAGGGCTTGAGGCCTACACAACTATATATACGCGGAGGTGGGGGATGTCTTGCCCCTATTCCAGCCCCTATTCCAACGGAACATAATCCCTAGCATGCAGCCAAAACACTCAGCCTGTAAATCCATCAGGACGTAGTCCAACAACATTCACGATATTTAATCTTTGTTACTCCGGTCCTGCCGCTTGCACCCAAAGCGCTGGATATAGTCTCGAAAGAGGATGGATCGTTCTTCTTACTTCTCCTCCGGTTAAGCCTACGAATTGCCTCCTTTGTGGAAAACAAATGCATTTTAGTTCAGATAGTCCGTAACTGACGGAGAGAATGTTCATCTGCGCAAAACGCACCGATGGCAGCAGCCGAGTCCCTGTAGAGAATTTTAAGTCCATGAGAACAATATACCCTCCATATAACCTCAAATTCAACAAGCCTCTCATACCAGTTGCTTGTGTCATAATGCTCTTCAGTCCAGGACGTGTTCAACGGGTGCCGTATAGGTACGGTCTACGTCCGACGAAGCCGAAGATTCACATCCGAGCGGATTAGGCGACCAAGACTAGATGCCAAGATATGTAGTGGTTAAATGAAGTTCTTCAAGAGTCTATCAGAGTCTAAACTCAGACAAACTACTCAGACGACCATGATAGAGACATCCCACTACGTGGCCACTCGATTCCTCCGCTTGAACACACAATGTTACGGATGTAGATTAGTACGGCAGGCTTCTGAGGAATCATTCAAATATACGCAGTCATGAAGAAAGCCGCAGTTAGTGTTACTGACTGTGGGGCCTGCCGTTGGTCCATAATAAATATTGCCCCTGAATTCTTGAGACATGATGTGCACATGCGTCAGAAACCGTCTTATGGTAGCCTGTGGAGGCTAGTATATGCGGATTGTGCTGTATTAGTACATCTTACACAACACATTCGCACATTGCATGCAGCACGTATTAAGAACACTGGCTTCTCTATCCGCTAGTTCCCATACTGTTGTTACATGCCCAAGTTCGCCTATGACCCCCCCGTTATGCTGGTACCAGTATCGGTGTATTATAACGTTATATACAAATTGTTGCGTTCCTTGCCCAAAATAGGCCCAAGATGTTTAGGCTTTATACCTACCAAGTGGTTGGCCTATGGCTGGGAACTACACAATGATATGCACAGAGAGGTGGTTCTTCTAGTTACCCCTATTCTACCCCCTATTCTCTATAAGGTAGAAACTAATTACACTACACTTCGTCTAAAACAAGGTCTGATTTGAGAGTCCTCCTCTTTATTATCTCCTCTGGTCGATGACTTTAGTAAGTGACTATAAACTCCGATGCAGGCCATTGTAATTATCACACAGGCAGCGATATAGTACACATCCATGCTATCATCCCATAGGATTGATCGCTAAGAAGACGCAACCTAACAGATACCAATCAAAGTCTTTGTCCATATCGTTTATCTCAATATGAGTAGATGGAGCTCCCAGAGCTGTTAGCTGACGGGCTTCGCAAGGCACAATTGCGATTCGACAGGTGTGGAAGCTCGCGCCTAACCAACAGGGTAGATTCCCGCATCTGCATTTGTAACCACTTTGTCAACACGGCACTTTCCCTGTGGTAACTCGCCGGTCATAGCGAACACCGATGGCCCATGAGCATCACCCATAGCGACACCGGGTCACGGGTTTACGCATGGAAAGGGCTCGGAGGGCCAGAAATATAGCGTTGATGTCTATATAAGGAGACTTCAAGTTCCATGTCGGTAGGGGTTATCCAATTTGAATACACTTATTTACCCCTAGACACTCCGTTCTTAATAAGCTTGATGGCGCGCATCCCTTGCCGCATTAGGCCACCGGGTATTCCCCGGGATTTCGGGGTTTCATTCTGATTATGTGAGTTGCTTACTGGATCCCCATCCAATGGGAGCCTGCTACCTCAGCCTTAAGTGCTGCGGTAGCTAGCATTCCCCATATCGAGGAGTCGATTGATAGCGGTTCAGTGCAGCTCGACCGCCCATTCTCAAGTGCCGTGTGAGTAATGCGTTGTACATACGAACTTGGCACCCTGATCCTTCCAATGAGTGGGAATATCTAAGTCATATGCCGGTACCAAAGGTGCATTGAGACGGGTGGCCATTTGCTGTGTGGTCCCGTGTAGCTTTTCATGGGCTCGGCATTCTGTCCTGCTAACGGGTGCATACACTATTGGTTAGATTCTAAGATAGAACAATCCATTGGCCACTCTCAAGTGAAGTTTATCTGCGTTACATCACGGATAGGCCCCTGTACGGAAGTGCTCGACATGCTGTGACATCTGATATAAAGACCACTTGCTCTGCTTTCTCAACCGGTTCCGTTTTCTCATCCCATCCTTTACTCCATGATTTCAGGCCGTTTACGAACCCCGCCCTGCGCCCCCCCAACAAAGCTTCATTAAAGATGACTGATCAAAAGGTGTCACAAGCCGACCAGGCCCCTGTAGCTACGGAACCATGCTCGACGGAGGAAAGGCTCGTCAACCGCCCAGCACCTGGCGTAAGCTCTGATCTGTCAACGGGAACTCTGTCGAGAATCCTAATTGACGGGCGACGTTAGGTACCCTACTTTACCCCTATACAGGACCCCCCGGCGGGTACAACCTGGGACCCACAGCCAGAGGGTTCCCTTTTCTCTCCTCTCAAGCTCAATGGAATGACACTCCATAACCGTATTATCGTCTCGCCAATGTGCCAGTATGCCCCTCCTATCCTTGGTCAAAGTATGCAAGAATGAGGTTTTGAACGGTTCATCTAGGTACTCAGCGAAAGACGGATATATGACAATGTGGCACCATGTCCATCTCGGCAGTTTCGCCGTCCGCGGAGCAGGCCTGGTAATGACGGAAGTGATATCCGTTTCGCCTGAAGGCCGAATCTCGCCTCAGGATCTTGGACTTTGGGTCAGTGCTTATCCTCCGAGACATGGGCCCAGGGCCATACCAAAATTGTTTTTATAGGACATTGACTGATCGCGGCTGCTTTGAAGGAGGAGGGTCAAATCGAGCCTCTGAAGAAGATCGTCGAATTCGTGCACAGCCAGGGGACGAAATTTGGTGTCCAGATGGGCCATGCTGGCCGTAAGGCCAGCACTGTCGCTCCATGGATTGATCGCAAAGCGGCGGCGCGTAGTCACGTAAGTCCAACAACCCAGCTTAGAGATGCGCTTTAATGCGATGAACAGTCGGAAGGCTGGCCAGACACGGTCATCGGGCCGTCACCTGAAGCATACAGTGGCCTCACCCTCGTCCCGAGGGAGGTGACTAAACAAGACATCGAGAAGTTCAAAGCCGATTGGGTGGCGGCAGTGAGGCGCGCCTTGAAGGCTGGCGTTGACGTAGGTCACGACTCCCAGAGAAGGGATAGTAAGGAGGTTCTAATCTTTTACCTGTCACCAGGTTATTGAGGTCCACGGGGCACATGGATATCTGTTGAATGAGTTCCTATCGCCCGCCTCGAACAAGCGTACGGATGAATATGGAGGTTCCTTCGAGAACCGTATCCGCCTTTTCATAGAGGTCGTCGAGCTGCTCCAGGCGGAAGTTCCGGCAGGGTTCCCCATAATGGTTCGCATGCCGGCAACTGACTACCTGGAGCACGACCCTACCCTCCCGCAATGGACCCCGGAAGACGGGATCAAACTTGCTAAGGCCCTCGCGGAGTTGGGGGTTGACTTCCTCGACGTCACCGGCGGCGGCCTCGACTCTAGACAGAAGATCTCTGCCAAGCCTGGTTATCAAGTGCCATATTCCCATGCGATAAAGAAAGCCGTCGTTGGCACGAAGACCTCAGTTGCCGCCGTTGGCGAGATTACGTCAGGAGTGCAGGCCCAGGCTATCCTCGACGCCGGCTCTGCCGACGCGGTCATCGCAGGCCGCGCTTTTCTGAAAGATCCTAACCTGGTTTGGCATTGGGCCGATGAACTCGGGATAGACATTCATGTGGCGAGTCAATGTAAGTATTCCCTTCCAGAATCGACATTCTGATTGAGGCTCACAGCTTTGTACAGACGGTTGGGGCTTCGGCATGACCAGGACCCACAGAGCCAGGAAACACAAGTGAGCCAGCCAGTCCGTGGGAGCTTCTGGATGCGATTTCGGAACGTCTTACTTGGATTGGTCTGGAATCATTTAGATTGCCTGGCCCAGGATAGTCGATGAAAATTGTGGAAGCATCATCTGCACAGGCGTCCTTATTACAATTGCAGTCTGCCCACCGGTCGACAAACCGCTCGAAGCTCCCAGTTAAGAGCTGGAGTCGGTAATCACGGTTCTGGGCACGTATTTCATTGATATTCAAGCCTAATCACTTTCGTAGTCTTTGTACAAGTAGCTAGTTCTTAAGTGCTCATCATTCGCCATGATCTCAGGGGTCAACCCAATTCGTCAAACGAATGAGTTTACTAAAGAGCATACGCCCCAAATCCTTCATAGACGAAAGAACTCCTAGGGCCAATGCGTTGAGCGGCGTTGTTCACTCTTCAGCACTACTATTAAATGAATTTTCGGGTCTCTGTGACTTTATCGCTCACTCCAAGGGTTGGAATTGGATAGCTTAGGTAAGTATATCTTGCCCGCCGAGAGGGGGATGTTAAGGAGCATACGTCAGTGTCATTGCATTATCAGAAAACCATGTTCCTATCACCAGGATACACTTGCAGCTGCTGTTCCTCGAGATACCTCATCCTCGACTTCCCGTTTCTGCTGGCCAATTCCTCAGTTTCTCTCTGCTCCTTACCCCTATTGAGGCTCCCAGACACACTCTCCATCTCAAGTCGCGTTCATGATCGCCTCCTCTGAACCACCCACGCTTTCCGGCGTCGGGCCCGTTAATTTCCACAGTTAGCTCCTTGACCCGCTCTAACGGGCCAAGACCCCTGCTCGTTCGTGAGATGCGTCGTGCTTTGCTTATCAGTGAGCACTTCCGTTGTCGGCTCCTGCATCTGCATGTCCGGTTGCCTTTCGAGCCTTCTTCTTTTTCCGCCTAGTCTCTTTCTTTACTGCTTGCGGTCGGTTCCAGAAATGACTTGTCGATTCCTCCTTAGCCCTCGCAGACCTAACAGGTTCTTTACCCTTTTTGCTCTTGTGCGGCTTTTCACAACGGCAAAAGCCGATCTTGAAGCGCTTGCATACCTTCTTGATCCCTTTCTTGAACTTGAGTTTGGACTTATGGATTTGCCGCTTACGAGTAGCCAAAGGTGCACCAGCATTAGGGATTGGGTTTCTAGCCAGCAGGGAGGTCACCGCGTTGCTCGCTTGGTTAACATTAGGTACGCGATGAAGAGAATGGAGTGACTGGGATGCATCTATCGTATTGACGGTATCTTGGCTCCTTCTATGTGTCATGGCTGAAGTGGTCGCCTCTACGGCGTCCCTCAAACGGATAGAGTCTCTAGCGAGAGGGCTATTCGATTGCAGGGCTTCGTTGCTATTTTCGGAATGCCTCGATGCCTCAACGGCTGGATGATCCACGGTAGAACCCGGAGGCGGAGAAATAGTGTCTGGGCCGCCCGGTACGTGCTGCACACATACATGCTCGAGGAAAGCTTTCAGACCTTTATGGCTGTTCCCGAGACGTCCATTAGGACAGTATGTGAGCATGTCTTCGAGTTGCGCTGGCTCATTTGAAGGTTGTCCAGGGGTTTCTCGCGGAGGAACATTGTCGATTCCATATTCGCTGCTCGCTATCCTAGAGCCTGCATTTTCAAAGATGCCGCCTGCTGCGGCCAGCCTTTCAGCCCGACTCAGACCTACTCCAAGGTCCGGTGACGACGAATTTTGGGAGAAAGGACCAGATTGTGGAAGAGACGCGCTCAAATGTAATGAGCCGTACTGGACGAGGTCAGCGATGAAAGCCTCTGTAGATGCGGTTGGCTCCGGTGAATTTGAACCTGGAGATTGCGACCGGATGCCTTCTGACGGGTATGATGAAGACGTAGAGCACACTCGTGCAATAGTTGTGTCGGGCTTTATCGACTGAATTTCCGTTTCAATATCTTCGCGAAGGTTGTTTTCTTCTCGGTCGAGAAGATCTTCGTGATGTGTCTCCTGCAGAACATCATCTCGCCAGTAGGGGAAGCTGCCAATCACACCAGGTACCGGTATGAAAGGAATATTGATCCGGCCGAGCCCAGTGTCCGAAGAGACCTCTTGCGGCGAATGCACGGCATCGACTTGATTGTTATTAATATCCGGTAAACTATTGACTTGTGACTCCGTGACGTGAGAGGTCTTCGAAGTAGAGACATATATGGTATTCTCAGTACGAGAAGATAGAGGTCCCTTTCCAGAAGCTGCAGGCCGAGTTCCGCCATGCTTTGCGGTGTTTTCACGGTTCTCTTCTTTTTCGGAAATGGTCGAAAAGACTGAAGAGAGATTCAGCTGCCGACGGGCCTTCGGCTGGCCAATGTACGTGTTCGGGAATTTCGGATGCTGATTGAGATTATCATCGGCAGACCTTTCCCGAGCAAAGGCCCTACCAGGTAGAGTCCAGCTGTGGTGAGACATGGAAAGGCGGACTTAAAGTGTTTGTAACAATGTGGTTAAAGTGTTGAATGAGACTATGAAGACTGATGCCGATATTGTTACCGACCGTTCTCAAGCGATGCGTATAAGTGCCATGACAACATTAAAGGCACTAAGGAAAGCTACCAGAACATAATTCATTTGGACCCATCGATGAAGTTGTCCAAGCTGCCGAATTGAGGAGGACACGTTGAGGGATGTCGAAAGTGACTTCCAGAACTTTGCGCTCCTCTTTTTCGGAGATCAGGAAGTTGTAAACGTACCTAGAACTCACAACGCAAAACATGGGTAAGTAAAACCAGCAGGTTGCTGATTCCAATCCAGGGAATATGAGTTGGACGCTACTGCATCATGTAGAGACTTATGTACAAGAAAAACAAAGCGTCCATCACTCTGCCGTTCGAAAGACGAGGGGAGTCTCTACTGGAACTTGGTTCCAGTCAAAATTTTGGCCCCAAACCATCACCCAATATTGAAACTAACGTGACCACGTACATCCTGCGATAACCGACTCTCAAGATGCAGTGTTTGCCTAGCAACATATGTCGCTAGCCAGTCACCAACTAACCCCTTTTCGAGCATACGTGAAAGCGATGTCCTCTTCATTCTGTCAATTTGTAACACTACTTCCTCAACGTATGAGGAGATTTTTTGATCATATAAGCGTACCTGTGCCGTATGCATGCTTGAAGCTGGATGTCTAGATCCAGCAACGGGGACCTAATTACAGTATACAATGTCAATTGGCTGGTTATTCAACGGAGTGTTCCGACTGACCAAGGCCCAACTCTTGGATGAAGATATCGGCTGCCTTCTCCCCGATCGCCAAAGCCGTACTCATGGTATTAGCGCAAATGTTTTCCGGTACGATGCTCAAGTCGGCAACCTTCAACCCATGCACGTCATGTACCCCTAGATTCTCATCTACTACACCCTGCTGCTCCTTCGGCGCCATCCTGCAGGTACCGATCCCATGCCAGCAAGTTGTAATGTTGTGGCGGATCCAATCCTCGATGGCAGCATCATCTTCGGGGGCGTACTCTAGATTCTTCAAGGCACTCGGTGCCAGCGGCGTCCCGTCCTCGGCCGTCTCGAGAACATAAGCTGCCTTGGACCCGGGTGGGAAAACAGGGTGCTGGGAAGACACCTCGCCTCGGTAGGTCGCCATCCTTCTGACGACCTCGCGCTGTTTCTTGTACGCCCAGATCTGGACCTTTATATCAAAGCCGTTCTTGTCACTGAGATAACCAGTCCTGAAATCAAGAGGATCATCGAGATCTCGTCCAGTAATATGCTCCATCCGCCAACGTTAGCCGTGTGGGAAAGGAGGTCCTTGCAGGTGATATTAATTTGAACTTACCTCATGGCCCCGGGAATACGGATACGCTGTATAAACGCCAACGGAGAAGTATTGACCCGGAGGAGCACGACTACGATCACCAATGAGACTATAGCTAGTGTTAGTACGAAATGTAGCTAACCAGAGCTCGGCCCGCAAGTGACCCACCCTGCGCTAAATATCATGGAGACTAAGGGCTTGCTGGAAGCGCCTTCGAAGTCTCTATCCCAAACGTCTCTGAATGTGGACCCCAACTCGCTGGCTTCAGCGGATGTTGGTCGAATCTTGGACGATGCGTCGATTCCATTCCAACCCAGTATTTTCTCCTTGCTCGCCAGGAGCGTAGGAACGTCCACCTGGCCGGTATGGACACCATCGGTAGTAGCCTCCGGAGGAAGGTTGGCCTTGTACACGTAGAGGCATAGGTTGTGATCCTGGTAGTCACGGCCAACGCCGGGCAAATCGGCAATCAGCGGGACACCGGCCCGCTTCAGAATTTCTTGGCTTCCGACTCCGGACCGTTCCAGAATAGGGGGCGTGCCAAGTGAACCACATGAGAGGACTACCAGCTTCCTGGCTCTTACTGTCCTCCTACCAGGGCCGCCGACGGGGTTTGACTGCATGGCGGGGTTGGGTCGGAACTCGACCCCTGACGCTCTTCGACTGCCGTCGAAAATCACCCTTACTACCTGTGACTCGACTAATACGTGCAGGTTCGGATGTCTACCGTCTTGCAGCCTGGGGTGCAAATATGTATGTGCGACATCTTGCCTTTGCCCCTGGGGAGATACGTATTTCAGTATACGTGCCACCCCGACGGATTGGAGATCTTGCAGATCCTCAACTTCGTGATATCCGACCTCTCTCATGGCAGTGATGAAGTCATTCTCTGCTTCCACTGAGCGGAATGGTCCACCCGACACTTGGATTGGTCCATCGTACCCATGGTGCTCTTTCTTACCGAGACCGTGATAAGTCTCAAACTGTGAACTCTGGGATTAGTCACGCAGACTGCCACGGAAAGCTTCCTTTTGCCCGTGGCAAGGTTACCTTTCTCAAATACGGCCACAGGTCATCAGCCGTCCAACCTCTCGTATTCCACGAGTCATAATCGCACCGTTGTCCTCGCACGTACATCATCAGGCTGACTGACGACCCACCACCTAGAGTGTTGCCGACTTGCACGAGAGACTCGCGGTCGGCGAGCTGCTCCTCTTTGACGGCCTTGTGGAAGAATACTCTTGGGTCGTCAGGAGCATAGTTACCCTGCCATAGCACTGGATGGATGACTGTGGGCACATTGTAATTGTCCCTGCCGCTCTCAACAACCAGGATAGACAGCTTTGGATCCGCGTCCGCGAGTCTCGACGCGATAATGCAGCCGGCTGTGCCACCTGAAGGTTCGTCTGCGGTTAGCAAGGAACTACCTCCGCACCTTTATCATCTTTCATACAGAAGTCCCTAAGGGACAAGCTGCTGTGACGTACCTCCGGCAACGATCACATCCACCTCCTGAAGGTCTGGCGGGAGAGTTGTATGAATGCGCATCTTGGCCTTAGGTGCAGGGGTGAATAGAGAAGAATGAGGAACTTGCAGTGCCGTAGTTTTGTGGCCCTCAAAGTCTACAAGCTAGGATGATGGGTTGATTACACCTAAAGCCCCGACAAATAGGAATAGCTGCTGTGTTCATTGCGACGCCACTGCGCAGGGATATTCAGCCTTCCAGTCTGCTGAAAACTTGCGAAATCGATCTTCAAGCATTGACACCGGGCTCCGGGAACCCGCATCTTTGTACCCCTCTCTATCAATGACTTGGCCACTGTTGGGTTACTTCGTATTACCAACCAAGTGGGTATATCGGTCCATAGCAGGAAGCAAGACAAAGAGGGGTTGTGTATCGACACCATCTTCTAAGCATTCAATGCAAATTCAATAAGTTCAATCACCGTATTGCTTTGGGCCAATTTTCGGTCTGTCGCTAAAGATGATTTGTTTCGCCAACCAACGAATGCGATGACGCGTGCCCACAGCAACATAACGATGAGAGCTACCGAGCACCACGGCATACGTTCTTGCGAGTGTAACGGTGCCACTTTACCAGCCACATAATTATCAGGGACCGCTGTATGCGTGCCCTCATCCGATTGGTCCCTTTTTATGAGGCTGTGGCTAAGATGGTAAACCTTCAACTCCATCAGATATCACATGTGTTTGTCAGTGTTAATTATCATCACTATCTCAGAATCTATTTATTATATCACCTAATCTACGGCATCTTCCCTCAATTGAAGCCCTGGGATTTGTTTCAGCTTCACATTGTCAGTGTCAAGAGCATGGGGAGTAGCCTCAAATGGTAACAATAGAGAGCCAGCGAAGGGATAGACTATTCCAACTTTGAAGGTAGGCGGAAGCAAAGGAAGAAGTACTGTGCAAAGCGGAGTACAAGATGGAAACCAGAAGATTCGTATGTCCAAGGCGCTTCCGTCAGTGCATCTGCTGCGAAACCACAGGCTCCAGGGCTTTTCTTGCGGTATGGCATGCTATATTCAAGGCTATTCTCTGCGAGATACATGATATGATAATCACAGACATAGAGGATAAGGGAGCTAGAAGAATGCATCCCATTTGCGGTAACTTGCGCAAATGCTCAACCTCTTAAACATATGAATCAATCAGACTTTGAATAAGTTCAAATATAGATACTAGACCAAGGAAAGGTTATGCTATACTGTAAGATCAATGCTATTAATTTGCTTCGCTCCCTAAGCTTCGAACGGCAAAGTCTAAGCAATTGTAAGTCCGGACATAAGTCGCCCGAAGGGAAAAGGGGGAAGGGAAGCAAACGGGGTAAAGGTGGCACCATTCTAAGAAAAAAGCGCAAGCATTCCGAAACTTTATCCCCTAATATTCAAAGCCAGCGTTTAGTGAAGTCACAGTCTGGGTGTCTAAGCAATATGCCGCCAATATGGAAAAGCCATCTGAGCTGGCATAGCCGGAAGAAAGGGGAGAGAGCACGACCACAACAAGAGAGAAGACACAGGGCGTAATGCACTAGGCACCTCGTTAACAGAAAGATGGTACTTAAATATATGAATATAGGCTCAGGCGCCTCTCTTCCTTGCTATTAACCATTCAAACCTTCTCCCTGGTTAAACTTCAGACTACGCATGGTGCTGCGCATGGCAAATATCTCTAATTAGTGCCAAAACGGCACGGCAGCGATCACATGGCTTTTCGGTAAAATAGAAGTCATTGTTCAAGTAGCATGAAATTTTATAGATGCCAACAAATGTGATAAATCCATTTAACTGCTTTATTATCCACACGTCTATCTTTTCCACAGATCCTCAGTCGTACCAAGACATCCTATTGGCTAGCTTCCTCTTTTCCTCTATACCAACTGACCCTGTCTTCAACCACAATGCTGCCCAACAGAGCATAACCGATCCCAAGAACATGGGCGATCTTAGTATCTTCCCAACTGAAATTATCGGCAAAGTCATGGAGCACATGACTGTGGAGGACGTCACAAAGATGGTGTCTTTAAACAAATTTAGCTACGCGACAATCACCGACCTCAGATCAACGATCATATCCACTCTTTTCGGCGTGACCAAGCATCGTGAAGCTATCACCCCGGGCGATTCCTGGCGCCACAGCAACACCTGGCAAGTCTAGGCCAACGAGCAGTCCCCCGATTATCAGGATATTGACACGTTCGAGCTCCTGAACAAGGTCACCTCATCCATAAAGACCCGATGTTTTGGCGATATTGTACATGCCATGACGGCCGGAGAAGACTACCGCTGCGTTGGGTGCAAGCGGGTTACCATGTGGATAGATGTTGCGACGGGTAAGCCGCGCTGCGGGAGACGTGCTGTCTAGAGCTTCTTGCCGGAGGATTACAATGACGACGATGATTCGACGGGCATCGATTGGCCTGTGGTCGAAGGCCAGGCATGCGTCTTCATCAATATGAATGCAGTCAAGGACTACAACAACCGCCGAGGCTCGGGCCAGGAACAACGGGGCAGAAGATAGCGGATGTTCCCTTCATCGAGTAAGTCTACCAGCAACCGAGATCTTATCTCCTCCCAGCCACACATTCTCATATTCTCAACCACCCCTCCACCCCCCAGCCTGTCTGCCTAATCTCTCTGCTACCAGGCAGCCGTCCATTTTTCATGTTGTAGGAAATGGCAGTAGAACCTAACCAGATGACCTTCCAACAGGGTATTCACATTTTATCCGTACTGAGCGCCCCCGGACGGCGAGGTTGGGTGCCCCTGGATCCACTCGACTTTCTGGGTCCTACACCTATGTCCGGATGGCATCATGCGATGGGATGGTCTTACGGGGCCTCCGGATCAACTGAACTTCTGTTCAGTAGCATATGGCTTAGAAGAGGCGAAGATGTTGGTTGCGATGACTATTAGCAGGCCGAGGCTTAGGGTGAACTTGGCACTCATCTCCACCCTTGAAAAGGTAACCGATCAGGACTTTCTATGCGACAACAGTCCGAAGCAATAGAGACACTCTTCAATACTTCTGAGAGAGAAACTGCTAAGAGGACATGAGCCTTGATGCTAAATTTACAGGACGATTTGTTTCAGCCCAGAGTCGTCAGGTAGAGGCCACTTGGTTGTAATAGGCCCTGGGTCTTTGAGCCTTTATGAAACTATGGAGGTGGGATAGGGAGTCTCGTATCTTGCGATCTCTCGAATATTGTTACCATGCTCTCGTTACAGGGGTTGGAGTGGTTGGAGAGTGACCTTTGTGGTAGCGGGAATTCCAGCGGCCAATAGGAGCAAGACCTGGTCGCGGACGAACGACTCGTGACATGTGACCTTAAGGGCAAAGCGCTAACCTCGGACCCCACATAATGAATAACCCTAACAATAAATAAGCAAAACATATATAATTTGATAATAACCTATATATTTAAAAGCCGTTTAATAACGTAATAATATATTTCTTAATATAATAAAGCTATTTAGGCTATTTAGATTTACGTTATTTTTTTTTAACAGGTTGCTTTTTAATATAACTGTTAATTATAACTTAATTGCCAGTTTTTATAGTTTTTAAACGTTTAATAACTTTGTTCTTAGCCGATTTAACGTTAAATAAATTCGTAAAAATTTTATTCGGTTATTTAGTAATAATTTAACGTTTGTAACTTTCGTATTTTTTAAGTTTCGTTCGAAAAAAACGATTTTCGTAACGGAAAGTAACGTTTTCGGTATTAAAATTGTTAAGCCCTTTGGCCGTTTTAATTATTAAACCCCGTATATTGCGAAACGTTTCCGCCTGGTTACGTATAACCGTTCGCATATTTTTCCGTAATTCCTGGGCTTTATAAAAAATATAAACGATTTCGTTATTAGTGGTAATTACCATTTCCGGTAATATTTTCGGTTTAAAAACCGGCTGAAGTATTATTTCGGAGTTTTTTAATATTATTTCGGGTTTAAAAAAATATAAACCGGTATAACGTTAATTAATTTTAATGTTTTTATTAATAAAGGCGATTTTTACAGCTTTACGATATGCTTTTAGTATACGGCGTTTATATTAGGAAACGGTTATAAAAAGTTTTCCGGCCTTACGTAAAACGTTACGATATTTTTTTTTAAGAACGGAAAAAACGGTAACGTTAAATAGTTAAAAGTTAGTATTAAAATAAAATAATAAATATATAAAAGCAACTTTATTTTTAAAGTATTTTTATATAAAAACAAAAGATACGTATATAATATAATTATTTAGAATAAATAATTGTTATTAATTGTAAAAACGTAACTTAATTTCGGGAAGGAAGATAGATTTTAATTATTTTAACATAACGGTATTATTAATCCATTTTTTCGGAATTAATATATATTCGGCTTTTTTAATATTATCAGGTAATTATTGTTTTTATACCGTAAAACTATTAAAAATATATACGGCCGTATTTTTCCTATATATAAAACCGATATATTCGATAATAAATATTTATAACGTTACCTTTAATTTTGCAAGCTTTATATAAGCCGTTTATAAACTTTTTACAACCGTTTTATTAATTTATTCCCCTTTTTAAACGCCCGTTTTATTTATATTGTATTCGTTCGCCGGCTGGATTTTATATTTAATTCGGATATAGGTTAGGAAAAGGAAAAATTCGTAAATTTCGTTCCGATTACGTATTTCGAAATATTTTCGAAATATAACTCGTTTTTTTTCGTATATATTTTGTTATAACGGCCGATAAAGCGATTAATTTAATACTTTCCGACGGTTTTTTTAAGGCTTAATAAGGTTTTTGCCATATTACGGACTTATTTTTTTATCGGGGCGCAACCGTATACTTTTTTATGTAATATCCAGTTAATAAATTTATTTTTTTTACATCCGAAAATTTACGAACGTTAATTTTAATTTCGGAACGTGATTTTGTACTATAAACGCGGTAAAATAAAGTGAATTAAGGTATTTCGTATCGCAGGTTTATAAAGGTCTCGGAACTATTTTCCGTAATAAAATTTTTTATATTCCGGATTTTACGTTTTCGGTCGAAATTAATTATTTTTATCCGAAATTAATTAATTAAAAGGTTATTAAGATATCGCAAAGTGAAGTTATAAGGGATAATTGTTATTGTGAAAAAATGTCTTATTTATTGTTAGGGTCATTTATTATGTGGGGTCCGAGGTTAATAGTGTTTACCGGTTGCAGCCACGCCGCTGTGGTCAACATTGCGCAGCATGCAATTGCACTTGGGCGGAGGTGCACCTCTGTATACTATCATCGGTGGTTATCATTTAACCGATGCCAACGACGAGAAGATGAAGAATTAGATGAGAGGTCTGAGAGGTTAGAGCCAAAACCCTCAATTCCCGGACATTGTACAGACTGGAGGTTCAAGGTCAGGATAGAACAAGAGATGCCGGGTTGTATGGCTCCAATAATGGGAGGGACGAGAGAGGAACTCGATTAGCGAACACTGTGTACTTCAGGTGTGCGGTAGAATGATCGCTACCGAGAAATTTCAATATATCTTCCCTTAACGCTTATGGCCGTTATGGTTATACTAGCTGAAAAGACGGGCGCGTGGCGCCCGTAACCTTTCAGCTTTAATTCTAAGGATATTGTCAGCTAGCAGGGGGTGCTAAACGCACCCCATATACGGAAAGGGTCCTTCTAATCGGAAGATATATGTTCCGTTACTAGGCTATACAGAAGCTGTACGCGTACGAGAAACATACGCAAGTTAACCTATTACAACAACACAATTAATATCCCTTATATCTAATAATTAAAAGTTTCATTTACTTAATTTACGTTATTATTAACTGATTAACTGTTGCTGAGACGATATAAGCTATATATTAATAGTAATAATTCGTATATTTTATTAATTATAATAATATCGGTATTATTAACGCCTTTTGTTATTTACAAAGGACTTAAAAACTAGGATCGTTTTAAAGGCGAATTTTAATTTAAAACGTACGCGCTTAGTATTTAGCATTATATCGATCCTAATTAGGATATTTCATAACCTATCGAATTTATAAGACCCGATCAGGCGGTGGACAAAAAAAACGGCGCACCTACCCCGCCCTACTCTCTTTTCCGTCTAATAATCTACATATTAACAAAGAGTTAAAAACGGTACTATATAACATAATGCAATTAAAGCTTTAAAAACGCTGTTTATAATAACTTTAAGCGTTAATTTAATAAGCTATACGTTAACCTCTACTATTACGTATATCTTGTTACCGTTAAATACGGATTTAAAAGCTACCTTACTAGTATAGTAAAACGTTACATTCGAAATATTCATATTCTAGCGTATAATATCTATATACATTTTACTAATATATAAAATAACCACAAAAAATCGCAACAACTTAAAAAAAGTTTTATTATAATAAGCAACTTCTGCTCTTTAAGATAAAGCTAAAAAAATATATTATTATTAATAATTTTGTTAGTTAAAACAGAAAGTAAAGTTATAAAGTGTTAGTGGATTTAGGTGCGATTAGAGCGCTTTAGGTGGGGTGCGCCGATTTTAGTGGCCTGAGCCTGCCGATATAACCTCGTATCTAAAAAGACGAATCCGTTATACGATACGAAATAATATACCAAGCAGTATTTTAACTATATTTATATCCTCCGGAAGAACCGTCGAAAAAATCGATTATATAAGTTATCCGATAAATATTTTTAAAATAACTACCGAAAACAAATAAACTTATATGTAAAACTTTATAACATATATTTTACGAAAATCGGAAATATCAGATTTTTTGCAAAAAAATTAATAATCTTACGAAATAAATCCTAGAATCGGTATTTCCAGTAATTAAGAAAATAAATCTTTTTCCAGGAAAAAACTTACGGAAGTAATACGCCAGCTTAGCTAAATCCGGCAAAATGTACGATAGCAGGCTTTTAATTAATACGTAACGGAAATACCGCGAAAGGCTAAAGTAAACTTCGAGGTTAACGAAAAAGCTAAACGAATAAATTATAAAATAATAAAAGGTTATAGCTTAAAGACAGTAATATAAGGTTTTAAAAACGAAAATGTTAATTATATAAGTTAACGACTTATATATAATATTAACTTTTATTATCGAGATATAAATAATAACCTTTTAAAAAATAAAAAAAGTTAAAATCGAAAACGGTATAATTAATTACCAGAAAATAACGGCTAATTTTTTCGATTATTAAATTATAACCTAATTACCGTTTATATTACGAAATATTAAGGTAACGTTTTCGGCGTTTTATAAACCTTTTATAAACCTTTTTAATAAAAATAACTTTAATTAGGAAAAAACTAAGAATACTAACTTTTAAGTACGGGAAAGGATTTTAGGACATAGGTTAAAACGAAACAATCGTAAAGGTTCATATTCGAACCGAAATATTAATAAACGAAAACGCAAAAAATTAAATATTTAAGGCATACGTTATAAAATTTATTTAAGCTTTTATTATACGTTACTTTAATGTTATTATATATTTCTTAATAAGGCTTTAATTATTTTTCGCTTTAATAATAAAATTTTAAAATTCATCTATTAAATATTAACTTTAATTAATCCTTAAAGGAAAAAGTTAATCGTTTATTAAAAAGCATAAAAAAATAATTATTTAAAAAACCGATTAATTCTTAAAAAAAAATAAAACGAATCCTTATAAACTTTTTAATTACTAATTAAAACAATGCAATAAACGTTTCGTTTTACCCTTTAAGGAATTTGTTTATTTTAGATTTAAAATTTACAATATATATTTTTAACCTTATTAACAGATTTCTAAACTATAAGTTAAAGATCTAGGATAACGGAATATATATAAAACACAGCTTTATCCTGATTAAAGGATATAAAAAAGTAAATATATTACTTTAAAGCCTTAAAGGCTTAAAAGCGTTACGTTTATACGACGTAACCTATTACGAGAATTTCGTATATAACTTAATATCTTTTCGACAGTTTCGAAAAAAAAAGGTATTAATAAGATAACCGAAAAATTAATAACTTTATTCGAAATAAGTATAATTAAATAGTTATTATATTAAAAAATAAATTCGATTAAGTTATTATCGAAAATATTAACGTAATAATTATTTACGTAACTTTTATAATTTATAAACTAAACGTTGATTTATAAATAATAAAATTATTATAGACCGGTAACGGTACTATATAATACCTAAAATTAGGTTATTTAAGGCCCGAAATAATTATTTAATTATAGTTCTATATAAAAAAAGTCCGTTTAAAATTTTTTATAATAATCGAATACTAAGTATGTAATAAGGCAAAGGCTAAAAGGCAAATACGCCGTAAGCCGAAAAAAAAGTTTTCCGATTAAGATAAAAAATTATTATCGATTTTACAGATTTGGAAAAAAACCTTAAAAAATATAAATACGTTATATTCGTTACCGATAGGTACTTAGGTTTTATCTGGGATATATATTTTAAAAACCGAAAGCAAGATATATTAATTAATATATTTCAATATTTCCTAGGAATTTTAAAAAACTAGGAAAAGATTTTTCTACAGGTAATCGAATACGATAACGAAATTTTGAAAAATTACTTATTTAAAAACATATTATAATCGCCTTTTTTTAATATTAAACTTAAACTTTGAATACCGTATACTTAAGCCTAAAACGGAAGTATAAAACGTTTAGGAGGTATAATTAAGAAAAAAGTAATTATGATACGAAATAATATTAAATTACCTTTATTTTTAATCGTATATATTTTTAAAACAGTAATATACTTATATAATCGTACCTTTAAATACGTACTTTTTTAGCAAAGTTTATATAAGGTTTATTATATTTACTTAGCGTATAAAGACGGTATTATAATACTTAATCGGAAATTTTAATAAATTTATTTACGAGTATACGGTTATATAATTTACGTTACGATAATTACCGTTATAAAGAAAAAACCGAAATTTTAAAAATTAAATTTTAAAGTATAAATCAAGTTTTTTATCGGTTATTAATTTATGAATATTTACGAGATTTAAAATCCGTTAATTAATAATGTTATTACTATTCGAAACGTATAATTTAATAAAAAGGCCACTTTTTTTAATAATATTAAGAATTTAAAAAACGATTTTTTTTACGTTACGGAAAACGAGTTATAGAATTTACTATAATAGATAAAGTTATTTAATTAAATTTAAAGCTATTTATATATATATATTTCAAAAGAAAATAAAAGTTTAAGTAAAATAATTAAATTACTAATTAAACGGAAAAGATAATTCCAAAATAATATAGGCGTTAAAAACGTACGGAATAAAAAAAAATAAACTTATTCGTATAGAATTAATTATCTTTATATAACCGTTATATTTAAACTATTTCCGTTTTTTGGATTATTACCGCCGTTAATATTTACTTTAATAATTATTACGATTAATATATATAAGAAAACAGAGAGATACGGCAGAACCTCGGCGACTAATCGCCGACCTACATGCACACCTATAAAAAACCGCACTCAGATAATACATACAACTTAGATAAAAGTCTGTTAATATACTTACTTCTTAAAATAGTTTGTTACTGTTCGGTTATTACCTTATTTTTATAACTACACCCTTTACATTCTTTTATCTCTTTTAAAAGTAACGCGATAACTAGTAAAAACAGATTAATACGTAACCAAACCCAGCCTGTAATAACTAATTACATGCAAAATAACGAAAAAAGTTAAACCGCCGGGTGGTCGGAATACGTTCGAAATACAACACGTAATTATACCCGAAAAACGTTACCCGACGATATAAATACGGGAAATATATCTAATTACAGCTAAACGCCATTAAGTTGGTATAAATTAAAAATACTACTAAATATATAACCTGTTTTTCATAACAAGGTTTTACGTATTTACGAGAAAATCCGGTAAAAATACGTTAAATTCAAAGAAAAGCAAAAAGCTTTCGCCGATTAAACGAAGCGCGATTAATAAAAACGCAACCGCTTAATCGAGATTATTACGAACTAATATTACCGATAATATAAATGGAATTATTTAAAACCGCCTAAATATCCGGGACGAATATTTAACAAACAATTTTCGATACAAAAACGAAAGAATTAAATTATATTTATTAAAAAAACTAACGTTATAAAAAAATCCGGGTTATCGGATATAATATATATTTATTAGGCAATAAGCAAAATAAAAAACTCCTTATAATCGGAATAACGAACGTACCGCAATAATATGCAAAAAATAACCGAAAAGGTTACGTTAAAAAATTTATGGTCCTTTATAAAAAAGGGTTATTCTAACCCTAAATACGCGGATTAAATATTCCGAAACGCCTTTAAAAAGCTTAGGTAAAGCGACGAATTACTAATAAACTTTTTTGCAACTTAAAGGATTTACCTACCAAAGGTCGAAAACGTCGGTATCGACTTAAAAAAAAAATACCTTAAGTTAACGTACTATTTTTATTACCGCCTACAGAAACCTTTAAAAATTAAAATATTTAAATAAAAAATTTCGTTTAAACGCCCATTTAACGTTATAACGGAAACTAATCGCATACAAACGGCCTGGCATTAAAGCCAAATATTACGGGCCAAAAAAAAAAAAATAAACAAATATACTCGAATATGTTTTAAAGTAATAACCTAACGAAAGGAAAATACCTAGAAATACCTAGCTCGGGCGAAAAAAAAGGCAGAACCTCTCAGAAAAGGTTCCCGTACCGCCGAATAAATTCCAATCGTAACAAATCCGTTCGGTTCAAGGAATTATCCGTTTTTTCCAAAAAAAACTATATTCCGACTTATTAAAACTGTAGGAAAAAAAAGTATATTAACCTTACTTATAAAACAAAACATAAAAACGGCTTTTTATTCCGACTTAACAGTAAAAACGCGGCGACAAAACGCTAAAAACCCGCCGCGGTATAAAACCTTACTATCTTTAATAATTCAAATAAATCGGAAAAAGTTCCGCCGGAATAAAAACATACGTCCAACTTATTTCGGCCGAAAAACGCCGGACGATCGGTATCGGGCCGCCGTTAAAAAACTTAATTACTATCCTAAAAAAAAACGGTAAACGTTTAACTACTGTACGAATAAATTTAAATATAAAGGCGGAAATAAATATCTATAATAAACGTTTTGTTAAAAAGCATAAATTCCGCCCTATCGCCATCGATATACCGACGTTAATCAGGACAAATAAAGCTTTTATTAAATATTATAAAACTTTCGAAATCGAAATTAAAATAACGGACAAACGCTAAAATACCCGATAATTTCGTCAAATTTACTTTGCGATTAAGTACAACCGGTCGGCGCCCAACTTGCTTTTATCCTAATTAAGGATAAGGAAATTAAGTATACTATTAAATACGGCAAAATACGAATAAATTTATAAAAGTCCAAAAAAAATTAACGGCGAGAAAATTATAAACCTAACCCTTACCGGCAAGTCGGTTTATATCGTTAACTTCGTAAAACTTAGGGATAATCGTAATATCCCTAAGTTTAACGAAAAGGAAATTTTTAAAGTAATAAAATTACCTAAATATTTAAAAAAATTTCGGAGTATATATTCCGAAAAAAAAGCGAAAATATTTCCTTTATTTCCAGAAACTGAATATATAATTAACCTTATACCAGGCAAATTACCGCTTACAGGTTTAATTTATTTTATATTAAAACCTTAAAGGTAAAAATTCGAGGAATATATCCGTAAACACTTAAAAACGGGGCGAATCCGAAAATTAAAATCGGAAATCGTTACCTTTATCTTATTCGTACCTAAAAAGGACGATATTTTACAGTTATATATCGATTACCGGTCGTTAAATCAAATTATTATAAAAAATCGATACTTTTTATTATTAATCTTTAAAATAATAAATAAGTTAAAATCGGTTAAAATTTTTTCGAAACTAAATTTACGGAATACGTATTATTGTATTCGAATAAAAAAAAGCGATAAATAAAAAACGGTTTTCCGAATAAAATACGAGTAATTCGAATATACAGTAATACTTTTCGGATTTACTAACGTTTCCGTAATCTTTTAAATTTATATATATAAAGCCTTAACCGGCTTTATCGATTAAATTTATATCGTTTATTTAAACGATATCGTAATTTTTTCGGATAATAAAAAAAAATATACGAAATATTTCCGATTAATTTACGAAAAGTTAAAAAAATACTAATTATTCGTTAAACTATCGAAATGCGAATTTTTCCGGAACGAGATTTCGTTTTTAAAATTCGTTATTAATACCGAAAAAATATAAATAAATAGCCGCTATATTACCGTAATTTAAAAATAGGAACTTTTTAAGTTGATATATAATATTTAGGTATTTTTAAAATTTATTAATTTTTATAGGAAATTTATTACTTATTATTCGAAAATTACCGTTTTTATTATTAATTTATTAAAAAAAGGGATTTAGAAAAAAAATTTCGAATAACCCGTTAAAGCAGATAAAATATTCGAAAAAATAAAAACTGTTTTTTAAAAGGCGATTATTCTTTAATATTAAAACCCTGCCAGGTTTATATATATAAAAACTAACGCGTTTGTTAAAGCTATATCTAATATTTTATTATAATTTTATAAACCGAATTAATATCCGGTTATTTTTTAATTACGGAAGCTTTCCGATACCGAAACTAAGTAAGGGATAAGTCAGTAAAAATTATTCGTTATCGTAAAAAGCTTAAAATATTAACGTTAATATTTGGAAAACGTAAAATAAAAATTCCTAATTTTAACCGATTATTAAACGTTAAAAAAGGTAATTACTATATTAACACGGGATTTTCGAAAAAAACTTATCCGATAAATATATCAATTATCCCAATTTAATTTTAAAATATAATACCAACCCGGAAAAATTAACCCGGCTAACGGATTAAATTAACGGCTAAATTATATATCCAAATTAATCGATTATAATAACGTAATCTTTATATTAACGAAAAAATTTCGATTAATTAGCGAACTACCTAAAAAAATTAAATACCTTACGGCAACTTTATTCCGTACCGTTAAAAAATACGGCCGGGTACGGTAATTTGCTAAAATTACGTAAAACGCTTTAACGGTTAAATTCTTTAACGAATATAAAATTAAAAAAATTTAAATAACCGAAATCCGTATTAAGGTAACGCGGAACTTTTGCTATACGATCATAAACTGCTTTCCGGAAGGTTAAAAAAAGGAGGCCGTATACCGGTACCCTTTATATAAAATACGTACGGTAAAAAAAGCTTAAATTACGGCTATTATTAGGGTTACGTTAAAAAAATTAAAGTTCGACGTAACGAAAAAACGCCGCTTAGATTCCGAGACGTTAACGGAATTAAAGAATAAAAACGTTAAGGTTACTATACCGGAACAATATATCTTACGTTCAGTAATAAAAAAGCTAGCCCTAAACAAAATAACATTTATTCCGAAAACTTCGTAACAATTTTACGATAAAATCCGCGGATTATAAGCTAAAAACCTGGATATTTAAGAATTTATAACGTTAACCCAAAAAAATACCGGAATAAAAAATAATTATTATATAAACTTAAATAACGTATTATTTTATCGGGATAAACTTGTTATTTCGTTATAATACGTATTACATTAATAATTAATTAATTAATACTATAACAACTTTCAAACGGGGTATATAAAAAACCGGAAAACTATTAAATTAATTAGCCGTAAATTTTATTAAGAAAACATAACGAACGACATCCGAAAATACGTTAAACGTTACCTTATATATTAAGGTACGCGGAAACCCAGGTATAAATTTTATAAGGCGTTATAATCGTTTCCTTTACCGGAATAACTATTTTAAAAACTAAATATAAATTTTATTATTAAACTACCTTTTAATTTAAAAAATAATAAGTATATATATAACGTTATCCTAGTAATCGTCAACCGGTTTACGAAATTAACCCTGTTTTTATTTACGATTAAAACCTTAATAATTACGGAATTAACTAATATTCTATATAAAAAAGTAAAATGCCGTTTCGGTTCCTTATTAAAAATCGTTAATAATCGAAATAAGCTATTTATTAACTAATTTTAAACTAAACTTTGTAAAATAAAAAAAACCGAATATTAATTATTTATTACGTATTATTTCTAAATTAATAAGCAAATTAAACGTATAAACTAAACGTTAAAAAAATATTTCCGAAATTACTATAACGAAAACTAAATAAATTAAATTCGATTATTATATAAAGCCGAATTCGCTTATAATAATTATCGAAACGAATTTACCGGATATTTACTATTTAAAACCCTTTACGGTTATTATTTTTATATAATAAAATAAGTATTTAATAAATTCCGAATTAAAATACAAAAAATACGTAAACGGCTTAAACGTATAACGTAAGTTTATCGACGGATATACGAATATTAAGAAAAGGCCGTAATAAACCAAAAAAAATATTACAATTAAAAATACTTACCGATAATTTTCGAAAAAAAATAAGTCGTAAAATTATCTATAAAAAACTTTAAGTTTAAGGGAAACCTAAAGTTAATACCGACATATATTCGGGTAAAAATCGCTAAACAGGTTAAATTATAAGTTTATAAAGTTTACCTATTTACAAAATATTAACGGTTATACGATATGTTCCTGGTATTTTCCTTAGAACCATAATATAATTAAGAAACAGTCGCCGATTATATACCATTCCTTAACTTAAAAAATAAATAACAGGAATAAATTATAAAAGATATTATCCGATATAAAAACGACCGTAACGAAAAAAAGTTTTTCGTTAAATAAAAAAAATAACCCGTTAAATATAATACCTAGAAACCAAGAAGTTATTTAATAAACGCTTAGCAAATACTTATTAAATATAAAAAAAAGCTAAAATATATTTATAAAAAATAAAACAAATATAAAGAAAAACTTTAAATACTTTAACAGTTACGACCTGTTATAAATTAATCGGAAACCGTTTAAATATTTATATAAAACGAATTAATTAAGTTATATTTAAAATAAAACCGAACGGTAATAATATACCGACGGAACGCCGAATATAAACGTAAAAATTAATTATAATTATTATTAACGTTAAAATAAATTATAATATTAAAATCCGTTTACCGACCAGACGATAATAATATTAAACATTCTTAATAAAAATCGAATTTATTATTTTAAATTAATACTTTATAACTTAGGCTAAAAATAAACGTTCGGTAATTAATCGGTATTTATCGGAATACGACCGAAAAAACCAGTTTAGGCCGGTAACGTTTACGGGAGATTAACAAGCAAAGTTATAAGCAAAACCGCGGGAAAGCTAAAAACCGAGCCTGTCGGCGAACCGTTACCGGAAACCGCCGAAAGCGAAAAAAAAAAAAAAAAACCGGACCGAATTTTATAACATTTACGGGGAAAAGCGGCGCGCTAACGGTAACCTTTCGGCGTCCTTTATATATTACAGCTAATAAAATTAACCGGAACTATATTACCGTTATTAAATATTTATTAAATTATTTTTATATATTTTCGGAATTCCGGGATAAACCGGTTACGGCGGAATAAAGTAACCTAGTTTTTCTTTATACTAACATTAAGCGGTCGGCGATAGGTATTCTTTTTTAAAGCTTTAAAAACAATACCAAAAATAATATAAATAATACCGTCCCGTTTGTACAGCGGTAAAGCGGCGATTATTTGGTAACGAACGTTTTTAACGTTTATAAATATACTTTCGTCTTTTTTTTAAAAAAAGATATATTAATAACAAAAAAAAAACGGCAAACGATTAGAAAAAGGTTAATGACAGGAAAATAACTTATTAATTTATATTTAAAACGGAAAAACGCGAAACGGTATATAAATTACGTTTTCGTAACCGTTATTACCGTACGTTCGGTATTTTTAGCCCTAAAGACCGTAAAATCTTTTTCGGTATAAGTTTTACGAAAAGCAAAGTAAACGTTTTCGAAAAGTACGATACGGCGATTAAGTTCCGACAGGTCGTCGATATCCGGCTCGGGCATATTTATAAACTTTTATTTTAATTACGCGGTTTTACGACGGTAAAAAAGGATTATTTAAATAACGTTACGGAAACCGGTCGGAATTTGTTCGGTAATTAATAAACGGTTACCGGGAAATTAAGATAATATACGCAAAAACATTTCTTTTTATCCTGGATATAATATACGTAATTTTCGGCGCCCGTTTTCGAAAGGTCGGCGATATAGACGATATTAAGATCAAAATGGAAAAGGCCGATATAATGCTAGCAGGGCTTGCCGAACATTGCCGAATCGTCGTCGACGTCGTAGACATAATTATTAAAATCCAAGTCGGGTATAAACTTATACTTATTAAAAAGATCGTCGTAAAAAGATATGGTTACGGCGAATAATCGAAAAAAAGCAAAAGAACGTTCGGAGAACAGAAAATGGAAATAGAAATAAAGAAGCCGACAGTTCGGAAAAAGCACGGCGAGCGGAAGCAGAAATTATAGAAAAAAAAAAAAAACGCGCACAGGAAAAAAAAACAAAAAGGGAATTAATAACACGGGAATTATATAATAGCTTAATCGGAAAGCGTTTAATAACCGGCCTTATTTATACGGCGCCGGAATAACGAAACGTACGGGCCAATTAACCGCGCCAAAATATATATACCTTTATAACCGGAACCGCGCTAATTTAAAACATTAGCTATATAACTGTTAACAACTGCTGGGGATTAGCAGTTAAAGGGGGGGGGAGCAATATAAGGAAACAGAGAGATACGGCAGAACCTCGGCGACTAGTCGCCGACCCACATGCATACCTATAAAAGACCGCATTTAGATAATACATACAACTTAGATAAAAGTCTGCTAATACATTTACTTCTTGGAATGGTCTACTACTGTTCGGCCACCACCTTACTCTTATAACCACACCCCTTACAATATACCGACGGAAAAAATAAAAATAACTTTAAGTTTTTGTTAAATTGTTTAACCTAATATAACAGTAAAAAACGAAAGTATTTTACGAGTTATAAATATAAGTTTCCCGTATATTCCGTACCGAAATAATATTATTCGAAACGATTATAAAATATAAAAAACCGTTTTTAATATAAAACGGTTAGTTTATTTTATAAGTACGATCGATAACCGGCCGGTAAATTACTGAAATTTAAAGAAGTTAATTACCCGAAATACATATTACCTCAATTGGAAAAGTTTTAATACCTTATTATATAAAAAAATATTTAAGTCGTTAAACTAAATATATAAACGTAATTTATCGTTACCGTTATAAGGCTATAAAAAAATTAAGTATATATCCGTTAAAGGAGATATTTTATAAAGCCGAAAAGGTTTATTTGCAAAGTTATAAAAAGATGCAATTTTAGGAAATAATTAATTGGTTTTTTATTAAAAGGAAATAAGTTTTAAGGTATATATAAATATATGTTTATCAGTTTAATAAATATAACTAATTACAGAAATACAAGGTACGTTTTATTATACGAAACGATTAACAGCTTAAAAACGTTTGTAATAATATATATATATATATATTTATTTTAATTAAAAGGTTATTTAAAGCGTTAATTACTACGGCGGCTAAGTTCGACTTAAAGTTTAAATAATATAACGCTGTTAATATTTTCGTTAACGTTAATTTATCTTACGAAGTATATATAAACACGTTTTTAAGATATTTTTAACGTAAAAAGATTTTCCTAATTAAACAGGCTTTATACGGCTTAAGGAAGTTATTATTATTATAGTAAAAAGATTTTACCGAGACGCTTAAGAAATTGAGATTTAGCTCCGTTTTTTATAAATCTTATTATTTCATTTATTAAAGGGTACTTATCTTTTTTTTCGTAGACGATATCGTTATAGTATATTATAAGGAAGATTAAGACCTTGTTAATTAGTTAATTTAACAGATTCGGAAACGGTATACCTTTATAAGGGGTGAGGACTTATAGTAATTCTTTAATATCGAAGTAATTAAAGATAGACCTAATAGGAAAATCTGGTTATTTTAATTTAACTTTATAAATAAGTTAGCTAACTTGGTTTTTAAAAAAGTTTAAATAATTTTTTAAATACGTTAATAATAAGCGTCGAATTATTGCCGAATTTTAATTTGGATTATTTAAGCTTTATTAATAAATATTAAACGAAAATCGGTTTTATTTTATATGTAGTAATTAATACGTAACTCGATATATTTTTTGTTATATCCCGATTTACCTATTTTAACCTGAACTTTAACGACGTATATTATAAAACTGCTAATCGGGTTATATTATATTTAATTAGGATTAAAGTATTAGCGTTATAATTCGGAAGCGAAAATTCGTTAAATATTTAAAGCGACGTTTTTTTTGCGAATAATATAATTAATCGAAAAAGTTTTTAAGTTTACGTTATAAAGTTATTTAGAAAAATAATAAGATAACGGGCGAATAAGCAAAATATAATGATTATTTTTATAACCGAAACGGAATTATTATCTTTTATGTAAGTTACAAAAAAAAACCTTATTTAGTTTTCGATTAATTAAAAAGCTGGAAATTACTTTAAATATTAAATTGCTGAATATATAATACGATAATTAATAGATTATACGGCTTGTTAATGCCGACGTTACCCTATTATAAATAAAGTTACGATACGTAAATATATATAATTATTAATTACAAAAAGCCGTAAAAAAAGATTTAATTAAAATAGATTATACGTTTACGGGCGATATATTAATTAATAAACTAACTAAAGCCTTATTACGTAAACTATTTAAACATTTTAAAAAATAGTTAAAATTAATGGATATTACGGAAACCTTTAAACGGCGAAAAAACACCTTATAAGTAATTTAAAAGGAAATATTAGCTAATTAGAAATATTTAATCGCCGGAGGAAAAGTCGAATGGAAAGTTATGGCTTTAAGAAATGATAATAAGTAACGATTAACGCCATAAATACTTTAAGATATTAAGGAGGTATATCAGCTAGCAGGGGGTGTTAAACGCACCCTATATACGGAAAGGGTCCTTTTAATCGGAAAATATATGTTCCGTTACTAGGCTATATAAAAGTTATACGCGTACGAGAAACATACGCAAGTTAGCCTAATATAACAACACAACTGATATCTCCTATATCTGACAGATATGTAGCTATTTACGTAATCGTATAAATCAAATTTTAAGCTTAATATATATAAATCGTATATAATCATACGGCGCTAATAATCTATACGTAAGATGGCCTTATAAAAAATTAAATATACCTTTTTTTTTTTACGGTTATTTTAATTGGTTTTTTTTTAAATTATTATAAAAGTAAATACGGATAATTTAAATTAATTACAACTTAACGCGTAATCGTTTTAATACGTTTTATCCATAATTTTTAAAATCTTTAAATTAAAAAATTTTAAATAATAATTATTTTAAAAATATCGGAATTATTTTGTATTTTTTTAACTGGACGGTTTCGTACGGTTTTACCGTAACGTCAATTTCTCACTTTCATTCCACTTTTTTTACATCCTTATACGGATTTATTTTTACCCGTCCTATTTTATATTTCTTTTGTTTTTAACTATTACGCGTAATTCGTTCGGTTTCGTACGTTTATATATATATACTAACGAATATTTAATTATATAATCTCGTACGTCCTCGGTTTTTTTTTACGATTTTAATTTTTAATAATATATTACGTATAACTTCGTTCGTAAATTCGTTTATACTTATATATACAAATCCGTACGTTTACGGATATCCGTTTTTGTTATAACTGATAATAAATTTATAAAAACTGGCACACATAATCGTACGGATCCGTTTAATTTTAAGCCGATTATTAATTTTTCGTTAATTTTATTATCGTCGATAGAATTTCCGCTTAAACTTAAACAAAACCGTACGTATACGAATAAAGCTTTAATATAATAAATTACGGGTCGTATAATTTCGTACGTTTTCGGGTTAAGGCCGTTTAAATTCGAACGTAACCTTAAATTTAAGAACGAAAACTAAATAAAAAAAAATTCCGGATAAACCCGTATATAAACGTACGAAACCGATTAAAAAATAAATACGTATAAAATTTATACGTTTTCGTACGTATTTAGATTACTTTTTATTAATGTATTTAAAAAATATTTAATTAAAACGTTTTATATAATTTCGTATAAATTATAAGGGCGGTTGCGTTATTTTATACGTATTCGTATATCTCTATATATTTACGTATTATTTTATATTAATAAATATTATAATCCGTATTAATATTTATATACGGAACTAAACGTAAAAACGAAAATATTTACGTTTAATACTGTAAAAACAACGGACCGTACGAAAAATACGTTAATACGTATATAATTATACGAAACCTTTTCCTTTTTTTTATTTTTTTTTTTAATACGGTTATATATTAATACGTACGATAATATATAAAAAGAAATATTATATTAAATATAAATATAATTCCTAAAATATAAAATATTCGTTAAAACTATATAAATATATACGTCCCCGTATTCTTTTATATATTTTTATCCCGTATTAACCCGTATAAAGTCGTATATAATATATTATATAATAACTTTTTATTTACGAATTATACGAAAATAAATTATGAAAAATATTTTCGTATAATTACGGTCGTATAATAAAATATTATAAATACGTATAAATTTATACGTATATATTTTTATTATAATATATATTAATTTATACGGCAGATTTTTATATTATAATAATAACGAATAAATTTAATCGTACGGATTCGGACGAAAATAATAATAACGGCGAAAACGTTTAAAAACGTATAATTACGTACGTAACTTTATATATATATATTTTTTTTCCCGGTATTTTAGTAATTTCGGTATCGTACGGAATTATATATCGGTATTTAGCATTTTTGTCTTTTTGTTTTTTTTTTTTTCCTTTTTCGTACATTTTCGTACGTTTTTTATAATTTTATAAAATATCTTTATTAAATTTTTTATTCGTATATATTCGTACGGCAAAATATATAATTTTTTTTAATTTAGTTTTTACGGCTGTATATACGTATTCGTTTAAATTTATACGGTTACGTACGTATTACCTTAAACCTGTTTTATTAAATTGCGGTCCGTATTATTACGTATGTAAATATACGTAATATTTTTTCGATTTAATTTTTCTAACTTTATATACGTATATTGAATTGGGACAGGGCTTATCAAAGCTGCATATGTATGTAAGAACCTCTTAATCAGAAGCTTAGAAAGAAGGATGCCGGGCGTTCCTTGATGCTGTAAAAGACTACATACAAAGGTTAGTAGGTCGGCATTATATAGACCATCGCCGACCCACTTAATGACGTAATTAGAAACAGCTAAAAGAAGCTAGAATAGCTATAGCAGCTGTACAGCTATATAGTTCCATAGCTTCAACCCCAATACAATCCTCCCTTTTTGTAACGGAAGGCTTCTAACGACGCTGCAAAAACAAAAAACAAAAACCCCTAGGCTAGGGCAGAAAAAAGAAAATCGGGATACCCTGCATTATCTTTTGCTATATAAATCCCACATAATTCCATAGGATTAGTCCTTAAAAGGACCTCCCTTAACCGGATCTTCCTGGATTTTACTTTAAAGCTTTATTTCCTTTATTTTCGGGCTCCCTTAGGACTTTTTAAAACTTCGCTTACTATGGGCCGGTAACATATAAAACCTTCCTAACCTTTTAACGTACCAAATCTATATAAATTTAACTGATTAATATATATCTTTTCCAACTTACGCTCCTTTCCAACCGCTTTATAATACTCTTTGCTTAATAACGGCATTTTTATCCTTTAAAACCGGAAAATATATACGTTATCGTTTACTAAATTGCCGTAACGGGTACCTATCTTATATCTTTGTCCAAATCCTTTTAAAATGTATGTATTTTTTCCGATTAAAAAAATTTTATTATTTATTATATATCGTTCGGTTTGTATTTGCAATAATGGTAAGTCGATATCGGATAAAATCCGGAAGTAAAGCTGTCGGTGACTGTCGGTAACTGTCGGTAGTTGTCGATAGCTATGGCTAGCTGTTACTTTAAATGGGAAGGATAAGATTTTTTGGCATAAAGATTATATATAAATCTGTCGGAAACGACTTGATCGGCAATTAAAATAACTAATTTTGTCGACGTAATAGATAGTAATACTGTTGTAGCTGACCTAGCATTTTGGCTGTCGGTAGCTATGGCTAAAGACGGACGGTACGGACGTTTCGGTAAAGAAAGTATGTATAACCTTGTCGGATTCTTCCTGATCAACAGGAAAGTGATTAATCCCGGCGACACAGCTAATGGGAACGCGCTGCAATTGTTGTTGCTGACGAATTTCTGATGGCGGTGATAACGGCGATAACGTCGATAACGTTAATATGGCTAACAACGCTGAAGAATGGCGGCGATCATTCCAAATAGGTAGCTCCAGATATTTATCAATACAAAAATGTATGCAGGTATGTCGGATACGTCCCGATTAAAATAATCAAAACTATCCAAATAGCTGTAACGGCAACGTATTTTGGCTGTTACTAGCCATAGCTAACTGCGGACGGAACAGACGTATCGGTACAGAAATCGTATGCAAAACTATCGGAACTATCTTGATCAGGACGAAATCAACCTATTTTAACGATATAACTAACGGAAATAATGGAAATAGGCTGTTGTTATTAACGGCGTAGCAAATGGTTAAAGGATAAATAACTGACGTAACTGATTATTGCCGTATAGAAAGCTGCAGACTTTTTCTAACAGAATTTGTATAAGAAACTGTTAGAAACGTTTAAATCAAAATGTTTAAAACGAAAAAACAATTATTTGGACTTTAAAACCTGTTCCCGATATAAAAAAATGAAATGAAAAAATCGAAAAAAACCTTTAAAGTATTTAATTAGGAAAATTCTATATACAAAACAACTAAAAAAAGCCTTTTTCGAAAATCGTGAGTTACTTCGGTAGCTAATTAAAGCCTGTTTCCTTACCGAGGATACTAATTAAATTGGAACAGGGCTTATTAAAGCTGCATATATATACAAAAACCTCTTAATCAGAAGCTTGGGAAAAAGGATGCCGGGCGTTCCTTGATACTGTAGAAGACTACATATAAAGGTTGGTAGGTCGGCATTATATAGACCATCGCCGACCCACTTAGTGACGTAGCTAGAAACAGCTAGAAGAAGCTAGAACAGCTGCAGCAGCTGTACAGCTGTACAGCTCCACAGCTCCAACCCCAATACAATATATTTAAATTCGTATAATTATATATATTTCGTGTTAACCGGCTATATTAAATTACGGTCCGTATTATTACGTACGTATATATACGCAGTAATTTACCTCTTTTTTTTAGTAATTTTATTTTTATAATTTTATATGTATTTAATTATATACGAAATTATATATATTATTATTATATTTATTCGTTTAAAAAATGTTCCGGGTTTAAACAAATTTAAACGATTATTAATTTTACGTATAAATTTATATATCGTTATTAATATCCGTTATATACGTATTTATTCGTTTTAAAATAACCGCCGGCTAAAATAATTACGTTTATATAAACCTTTACCTTATATATATTTACGTATTTATTTCGATATTCGGTATTTTAATACGTACGTATACGTTCGCCTTAAAAAAGCTGCCGGTTAACAACGTAAATAGCCGTATAATTAAATATAAAATCTCGTTTATTTATTACTTACCGTATAATTTTCGTACGTATATTAAATAATTTGTAAAATTTTAAACAATTCCGTACGTAATATAATTATAAAATAATCCGCTTTAACCGGCTTAATATATTATATTTTTAAGTAAATTTATATAATTCCGTTTTTTTCCGTACGTAATTATATTCGTATTATATATTTATTAAAATTTATAAAAAAGTAAATATTTTTATATATATAATATTTAAAATAAATAATTTTATTTTATATACGTTAACCGTAAAATTATATACGTTCTTTATTCGAAATATAATAACGTAAAATTAACCGTAAAAAAATACGGATTTATATAAATTAACGTTAACGATATTTAATAATTAACTTTATATTTTATTAATAATTATAATAAAATATAACGTTAATAAAAATTACGTATAAAATTATTTAATTAAATAATTATTATCCGGTACGAATAATTTCGTTTTAAAAATAATTCGTTTATAACTATAAAAAATACCGCTTAATATAAATACTTTAATACCGTAATTTTCCAATTTTCGAATAATTATTTTCGTATTATTATATAAACCGTTATCCGGATTAATATTCCGTAAAATTATAACTAAAGTTTTAACTTTTAAAAAGAACGTTAATAAAGATAATTTATTAAACGTAAAAATTCGTATGTATTTAACCGGAAAAGTATTTTTTTTTCGAGTTATTACTTTTAATAATAACGTCGATAGCTCGGTATATACGTACGGTACCGGGTATTTAATTAAATAACCGTTTATTAATAATTCGTATAGTTTTAGTTATAATTAGTAAAAAGATTCGTAATTAAAAGGAATTAAAATCGGACGGTATTTTATTTAAAAAACGATTCGAGTATACAGCATTATATAAAGCTTATAAATTCGATATTATAAAAATATAACCGGTTAAGTAAATATATTTATATTATTATTTATCGTACGAAAATTATTTTAATTAATTTATATATATTAAATTGGGTCGGGGAGACTTAGTTCTGATTAGTAGGTATTTAATAAGAAGGTTACGAGCGAGCGCATAGTTGGAGCAATATACAAAATAACGCAAATTTATATTGATCGGTGTTAAAACCGTAAAAAAAGAATGTCGACGATGATGAACAATAACGGGGTTACGCCTGAAGGAAAAGAGCTCTTAAAAATACCCTTAAAGCTAAGTGGGACTGATTAATTAACTTAAAACTAAGCCCCTGAACTTTGTACTATTTTAACCTTTTTTTTTACGATAAAGTTCGTTTTCGACTTATCGTAAGAAATAAATAACAATTTAACGCAGATAATTCCTTAATACTATAAATATATGAAAACTTATTAATTAATTTAGATTTACTTTCGCGGTTTATTTTTTAGCATTTTTAATTTAGGATTTCGTTTTTTTCGTTTCGCTAATTTTTCCCTTTACTTAGCTTTTTTCCTATCCTTTTATGCCTTATCCTTAGAAAAATCGCCGTTAATCGACTTCTTATATTTTTTTTAACCAGGCTATTTTTAAACAAAATAAAGTTTTAATCGTTTCCCAGTATTTTTATAGGTATTTCCTACTTATCTATATAGCGTCGTATATTTTTTTCGTAATATAGTTTTAACGCGTTAATTATTAAAAAGCGGACGTAATACGTATTTAACCTTAAAGTTGTAACGGGTTTTAAATAAAGGTTATCGTAATCGAAATTTATCGGAAAAGGAAAGGTATATTTAATTAACGGAAATATAAAAAACATATGAAGATAAAAAACATATTAATAATAATTCGAATTTTTTTAAAATAAGCGATAAATATTTATCTGGTTAATAATACTTAAGTACCTTTTTGTTTTCTATTTTTAAATATAACCCTAGGTACTTTCTAATTACCGTAATAAGGTTATTGATTATGTTTATTTCGTTTTATAATTCTTTTTTTTCCGTTTTTTATTACGGTAAATCTTTAACGATAATATAAAAAAAATAGGTAATCTAAGTTTTACAAGTTTATTTTTTAATTTATATTGAAATTTTGGCTTTTATAATACGGATTAGTAAATTATTAAAACTAGCTTGTTTTTATCCGTTATAATAAAATCGTAATATCCTTTTAATTCGGTTTTCAGAAAAGGTAATATCGAATAATATCAGGAAACGCTTTAATCGGATATGTAAAATACTTACCCAGTAACTATAGGCTTTGTTTTCGTCGACTTGGATAATATTATATATTACGGTTTAAACGAAATCCAAAGTAAATATCCGAATTGCAGTTTTTAATTTTTCGTTTATCGGAATATAATATCGACGGGTAATAAAACGATTAGCTTTAAAAACATATACCAGTTTATTTTTGGTAAAACTATAGGCGATAAAATGTATTAAACTAGTAATATTTTTTAATCGAAGGTATTTTTTATCGTTTAAAAACATAAGAGTTTTTTAAAAGGATGCAGTAATAACGTTATATTAAAGCTTAGTTTTATTTTCGAACTTAGGAGGTATTTTTAATAGTTTCTAAGGTTTAGTTCCTTTTATATCGAAAGGGATAATAGGAAAAAACCGATTAAATTTTAAATAAGGTATATATTAAGGAAGGGGGTTAAACCGGTAAGATTTATAATGTAACTTTTTCATTATTTTTTTTATATCAGTAATATAAAGGATAAGGACGTTAATAATTTAACTAAGGTTACCCGACCGAGATTAGTTAATTTTCTTAATTTTAAACTTAGGGATATAATAAGCAGGTTTTACCGAACGTTTTTTGGATAAAAATGTTATAATAAACGGTATTAAATTAATTAAAAGGTACAGATATTTATATAATAAATACAAATAAGTATCTATAAATAAGAACTGTATAAATAGGAGTATATAAATGTATAAAGGCTGGAAATATAATTAATAGGTATTTAAAGCCGTATATATATAAAAAACGTTAAAAAATAAAATTAAACGGAAAACGCAATTAATTAAAGGAATGTAAAGCTTATACAAACCTTTCTTAATTAAAATTATATACGCCGAGGAAATCCCAGGAAATTTTATTTGAAATTATATAAGAAAATGTAGTTAGCTATTATAACTCGTATAATTAAGTATATATACGTACCCTTTTTATTCCCGTACTTCTTTTTCTTCTCTTATAACTTTATAACTCTTTTCAATACCGATTTCTCCCTCCGACTTCTCTCTTCTAATACTTACACGCTTACATACATACATATCTACTATATTAATCATCTTTATTATAAGTTCCCGTTAGCCGTTAGGTCCTTTTAAGCCTTAGGGTTCCCGTATAAATAATAACCCAAAACAACTGGCTAAATTATTAAAATATTCGTCCTTAAAAAGTAAATACGCTTAGAATAAAGCCGTTCCTATTACCAAACTTAATTACAACCTTTAAAAATTAAATATTATATCCGTTCGTTATAAAGAAAATCTATTAACATTAAATCTTCCTACTTTTGCTAAACTTATTACCTATCGTATTAATAAAGCTTTAAAACTTAATCGAGGTATTAAACTTTTATATAACCTTAGTAATACTTATAAACCTTAAAATCCTATATACCGTTAAGTACCTATTTATAACCTAACTTTTTTTTTAATATTAATACTACAGTATAACCTTTAATAATAAAAAAATGCCCCTTAAAATCCTAGTTATAAATAATTTTCGGTTACTTAAATTTTATTTTTTTATCCTTAATATAATAAAATCGATCGAAAAAAACCCGGTACCTATTATTAATACCGTGAAATAGTTTGGTATTTATCGATTAATATTTATAATACTTAGTTTTAATTTTAGAAATACTTTATTATTTATACTTATTCCGTCGTTAGCATTTATAATCCGTATATCTTATATTATTAATTAATTACCTAAATCTTATATAAGTTAACGTGCCGGATAAGTTTACGGGATAAATAAACTTACGGGATGGTTTTTAATATATTTTAATTACCTAATTTTAATTAATTATTTTTTAATATTAATAATATAAAACGGCTTATAAAAGAAGCAAAAATAAATTTAGCCGTTTAAGTTAAAAAATAAAACCCGATATTTAGTTATGCGATATTTAGTTTTATTTATAAAATTGCTTATTTTATTTTGTACGTACGATATATTAATAAATTTTTTAAAACCGATATTATTTTTAATTTGCGAAAATTAACGCCGACCGAAAAATAATCCATTATCGACCGAATCCTTGACCTAAATATGCGAATGTTTTTTATCCGATATTAATATATTAAAGATATGGCGAATTTATTACTTACGTAATACGTTATAGGATATGTTAGGGTTAAATGGGTATTTAATTTTATTAAAAGATAATAAAAATTCGAAACGCGTTTTAATTAAAGGATAAATTATTAAAGGGTTTTATGCGAAAATTTAAAGGTATTTCGTAAATGGTTTAAGTTTATTCGGGTTATAATTATAAAATACGGTATCGTAAAGGAGGATATTTATAATTTTAACGAAATAAGATTTTTAATAAGGTTTTTTATAATAACCGGTATGGTTATTATTAATATTAAAAGATATGGAAGATTTAAATAAACCTAATAAGGAAATCGGGAATGGTTTATAGTAATATAAGTTATTTACTTTTAAAGCTGGGTTTTATTTTTATTTATTATTTTTGCCGGGAAGAATTATTTTTTTCGTTAATTCGCCGATAACCTATTTTTACCCGATTAAAGGATTATTATAAACGAAAACGGCTAAACGATAAATAAACTGGGTTTAAAATAGGTTAAATATTTCGATAAATATATTTAAATACGTATTAAAGGTTTAAAACGTTTTTTTATTTTTAACGGTTACGAAAGTTATTATTTAATCGAATCTGAAGATTATTATAAGGTTAATAATATTGTTATATTTTATATACCTGCTTATTTTTTTTATTGGTTTTAACCTTTTGACGTATTTTGTTTTTCCGTATTAAAACGTATTTATTCGTTATATATTAAAAGTTTTATGCGATATTACGTTATTTATATTGTTAAGGAAGATTTTATTGCCGGTTTTTGCAATGCGTTTAAAGTTGTTATAATAACCGATAATATTAAATCCGGATTTACGAAAGTTAGTTTTGTTTTATTCGATTTTAATAACGTTTTTTCCAAGTTCGAAATTTTTTTAGTTGTATTTATGCTGACCGTTTTCCCGTTGACCTTTATTAATTTTATTCGTTTTCCGTTGGCGAAAACTTTTAGGAATATTAAGGAAGTAATAAGATAAGGATGTTATTTGTAAAGAAAAATTAAAAATTACTAGGGTAGCTCGCCGATAAGAATCGGTAAATCGGCAAATTTTTTGATAAAAAGTAATTTGTTATTTTTGTACGAAGTTGTTTCTTTTCGAGAAAAAGTTATTTAATTGCGCGAAACGAATTATATTTTAAGTAAATGTTGTAAAATTAAAAACGTATGTTTTTAAAAAAAAGGAATATTTATTATAAGGGAAGTAAAAGCTTTTATAGTTAAAAAAGAAAATGGTAATAAGTAATTATAATTAGGAAAGGTTAAAAGTAATTGTCGTAAGAAGGTTTAAACGAAGGAACGGAAATGTGGTATTTACGGAAAGCCCGGATATAATATACGTATTTATAAGGAAATTATAAAAACGTTTAGCGAAGAAAAATCCGATTAATTTGAATTAATTTAATATATTGTGGTTGATTAAATTAAGTTTGTTGTTACGAGGTGCTAAAAACTATCCCGTGAGCTTATTTATCCCGTGAGCTTATCCGGCACGTTACGGAATTTTAACTTTTTTTCGTATAAAGTTCGACAAAACCGATAAATTATTTAAATATTAAAATAAAATATATTATAATAACTTATATTACCTTTAAATATTTCGAAATAAATTCCTTTTCGCTTTTTACGATAATATTATATTAATTAATCGTAAATATTAAAAACTATATTAATTACTTTTCCCCTTAATTTAGCAAAAAGTCGATATTTAAAATAACAAATTACTAATACGAATTTTTAAAAAGCAGTTAATATACAATTTTCGATTACTAAAATATTTATCTTAAAAAGTAAATTTAAAATAAATATTATCTTTATCGAAATTAATCGTATAAAATTTACGGATTAATTTATATCATTATTTATTAAAAATTTTCGATATATTAATAAGTTATTTATTTAAATATTTAAAGTACTTAACTTAATACCTTATAAACTATACGAACAACGATATTACGGTTTAAAATTTTTTAATTAATCCGGTATATTTCTTTTTTTTAATTATTAATCGATTTTAAATTTCGTTAAAAACTCCTACGGTAATTATATTAAATTTATTAAAAGTTACAAATATACATTTAAGGATAATTAATTTAAAATATTTAAAGCTAATTTTAAAAAAAAACCGCAGGTTATCGAAAATTTAAACGATAATAACTATCCGGCATTTTAAAAAATCACCGGGAATAAATTCCAAGTATTATTCGAAAATTATATTACCGATTTTACTTATATAACTCCTCGATCGGTTAAAAAAAAGTCTTTCGGTTAGTAATAAAATTATCGGATTTCGGTAAAGTAATAAAATTACTTGGAAATAATATTCCTATATTTTAATTTCTTATAATTAAACGCATTAATTTCCTTTTTCCAATTAATCGATCGCCTTTATTTATATCCTTATTATTTATAACAACGTAACCGTTTAATCGATTATTCGGAATTTATACCTTAATATTCGTTTTTATAAGTTTTAAAACTTTAAATTACTAATTTTTATATAATTCGATATTTTTCGTAACCGTACCTTTTTCCGTTCCCCTTAATTAATCAAGTAACGGTTTCGTTTAATTATCTTCCTATAAATCGATCGGTTCTTAATATTTTTTTTTATCTGTTATAAATTACTTTAATTTATTAACAAAAAAATTTTCCTGTAATAACGTCTTATTAATTTTTTTAATCGGTAAATATTTCGACTAGTAATTTTATTAATTAAATACGGTTTAATTTAACAATATTTAAACTTTATATTCCTAAATATATTTATATATCGTAACGTATTATATAACAATATTAGGTTATTTATTTTTAAAAATTTATTTTTTATTTTATTACGGTTTTTATAATTAACAAATTTAATAATTTTACGTTTTTATTCGTTAATAAATTAAGTAACTTTAATTATATTTTTTATTTTCCTTTTTAAAAATCGAATCCGCTACAAAATTAATTCTACTTTCGGGATATTCGGATTCTAAGTTATAATCCTTTATATCGACAATACCGTTTCGATCGGTTAAAAAGTTCTTTATCTATATAGCAGTTTATAAGAACTTATACCATAATTTATCATAATAATATTATCCACGAAAATTATCTTAAGTAAAAGTTTAACCTATCCTTTACCAATACTATTTATCGTTTTTATTAAAGCTTTAATAATCGATATATATCCTCTTTTAACAAATCCTTAATACTAAATAACGTAAATAACGTTTTCTTTCTGTTCGATACTTAATATAATACAAGCTTTAATAACCTCGCCCTTATTTTCGAAACTACTATTTATCTTAATCTTAATCGGGATACTATACCAGTAAAAAATATACTTCTTTAAAAATTTCCTAATTATTATTAACGTTACCGATCGTAAAACCTTAATTTCCAAATAATTAAATAATTCACACCTTACTTTAATAATAATTTTATAACCATTATTATCGGACATAAATTAAATATCGATTATTTAAATAATTATTATATTAATAAATTACGAAAAACTATATGTCAGATATTCAGACCAATTGTTAGCTTACTGAGCCACGAACCCCTCTTAGGTCGTATCAGCGACTGTTGTTGGACAGCTTTTTATCAGGATTTATATGGGGTCCTGTCCTAGCCTAGTTTTCTTGGCTACAGAGGGTTGTATTTTTATAATTACTCCCTTCCTTAAAGGCCTTGGTCCTTAAGGCTATCGCGTTACCTTTCCGTGCAACCGGATTTTTATGCAGGATTTCTTTGCCTAATAGTAATTACCCGTATTTGGCTAAGTCTGATAGTAACGTTTCTGGTTAAGTTTTATTTAGCTAAGGCCAGGGGGAGAAGTTTTATCGTAATTTCCCTTGTAAATTGGGGCAGCACAATACGTGCAAAGATAAATAAAAAATTTAAGGCGCGATTTTTACAATTTCCGACCGTTTTATTTTTGGTTTTATCGCTTTATTTTCTGGCGGTATAACTTTTTTATACGTGTTATTTTGCGCGATTTTAAATTTATTTATTCGGTTTTTTCTAGCTATTTATTCGGTTTTCTGGTTTTTTAAATATTTTAATACGTATATATTTTTAGTACGACTTAATATGTGGCAGGGGTAATTAATTTTATAACATTCCCGTAACAGGTGATCAGTTTGTATTAAAAAGTACGCCCCCCGAGGGAATTAAATTATTAACCCGTCGGGCGTCGAGTAAGTCGCTGATATAATTGTTAGATATTTAGACCAATTATTAGCTTATTGAGTTACGAACCCCTTTTAAGTCGTATTAGCAACTATTGTTAGACAGTTTTTTATCAGGATTTATATAGGTTCCTGTTCTAGCCTAGTTTTTTTAGCTACAGGGGGCTGTATTCTTACACTATAATTTTTTTCGAAACGTTAATTAATTATTTTCTAACATTTAAAATACGTAAATATCGCCTTTTAAATATACTTATACATACTTTACCAATAATAAAAAACTATTATACGGCAGTAAATTAAATCCTTACCTTTATAACCGGATTTTTCGTAATATTCTCTAATTATTAATCGGCATTTTTACTTAGTATCGACAACTTTACGATTACCATATTACTTATTTACCTTACGTTAAAAAATACCGTTTTAAACAAAATATTTTAAAACCTTATTTTTAAAAACCGTCCTCTTTTTTCTTAAAGCAGTATTAAATTAATTAAAAAACTCCAGCGCTATCAGAAATTTCGCATACTTTTATAACGTTTCCGACCAATTTCCGATAAAAAATCTTTATTTTTAAGCAAATTTATAAAATTTAAAAATCGTTCCGGTTAAAATTAAATTAAACCAAATAACGTTTAACTAAATATTAATAAAATTATCAACTTTTCCTTTCTATTAATCATTTAACGCGTTAAAAAACCCAGATAAAATCTTAAATAAATTATCCATAATTATATTTTTCTTATTAAAACTATGTTTAATTTTAAAGTTAAACTATTTTATCTAAATAATTTATCGGGTAAACAAAGCTTTAAACAAAAAACTTAGTAAGTTATTAATTTAAATTACCAAAACCTTAACGTTAATTTCCAGTTTAAATTAAACTCCGTAAATATAATTTCGAAATTACTTTAAAATCTTAAAAACAACTTAATATTTTAATTTGCCGATATTATAATTTAATTCGGTTTTTTTCCAGGTATTATTTTTAAAACGTACGGAATATTCAATATTATTAATTAACTAACTTAAAATATTTTTAATTTTTTTTTTACAAAAATCGGTTTTTACGATAATTAGCCCTATATCAGAATTATAGTTTAATATAATTAAAGTTAAAGCTATCGTAAACGGTTTGTTTAAAATCGATATAATAAAATCTTAATCGTAAACCCAAATAAACAACACGTTTTTTCGTAATAACCGTATTAACGGGTTAATTATTATAATATAATATTTAACGAAAATCTAATAATAAACGGTAATTTTTAAAAAAGTTTTAATTTCCGTAATATTTTTACACGGTCCGATTTTTAGAATTTTCATTACTTTAATATTATCGGGTTAATAATTATTCGTTCCGTAAAAAAATCCGATTATAATAACTATTTTTTAATATTATTATAATTTTTACATATTAATTATAACGCCGGCTAACTTATAATTTAAAAACGTTTTATTAATATTAATAATATATTTAAAAACGAATTTCTTAATTTTAGGAAAAATCTTAACCTCATTATACCGTATTTTCGGTTTTTTAATTTTAACGTTATTTATAAATAATTAAATTACTTCGGGTATTAAATTAGCAAAAATCCTTTTAATAATACAATAAAAATAAATTATAGAATTAATAAACCTTATAAGTAAATTTATTATTTTAAGCAACTTTAACGGTATTAAAAACGTTATATAATCCCTATTAACAAAAAGCAAAATAACTTAATCGTATCCGGAAAAAAAATTTACTAACGTTATTAAAAAAACATATAACAAAATTTAAAAAAAATTCGTTATAATTCTTTAATATAAACGCATTTCGTAGCGTAATAACGTTTAACTTAATCGCAAAATTAATTAATTATAATCTACCATCTTTTTTTTAAACGAAAACCTAGGTATTTCTATATATAACGTAAAATTATTTAAATATATCCTTTTAAATTCGAATTCGTAATACGTTAATTAGTTTATCCTTTATACTAATTAATATTTTTATACCTTTAATTTATTATATCTTATAAAAAATCGTACGGATCTTATAAAAAAATATAACATAATTTTTAATTTTTCCGTATTCCGGCTATTCCCAAATTAAAATAACCTTTTTACGAAATAGTATTTCCTTACAAAAAACTTTTTTTATATGGGTAAATTTATTACCTAATTAATTAAACATTATATTTAATTATTTTTCGGTAAAACGTATACCGCATTCTATAGTAAAAAACTTAAGAAATAAAGCTATTAATAAGGTACCGGGTTCGTTACGATATACGCCTTTCTAATTAATAACTTATTAAGCTTTAATAAGTTCCTTATTTTTCTAATTTAGGTTTCCGGATAATATAAATCCGTTAAAAAGAACATAATTAATAAAAATAATTTTTTTCTATTTCGACTTATACATAATATTAATTTATATACCCTTATCTTTTTCGACCTTATTACGTATTTTATTTTATAAGATTTTATATAAAACGTACGTAAATTTTTCATTATTAAACTAATACAAAATAATATTTCTTAATTTTAACTTATTACCGATAACTTTTTAAACGGTAATATAATCCTAATTATCATACGTATTACTAATCGAAAAAATATAAAAACTTATAATAAATTCGTTAATTTTTTTATTCGTAAACTTATTTTCGCCAGTAAAACGGTTTATAAATTTACCGGCTACTTTTTTCTAAACTTATTATTTATATAAATACTACGGCTAATTCGTTTTACAAATATTAAAAAAATAATAATTTTTAAAAAACCGAATTTTAAAATTTCTTTTATTATTTCCGGATCCATATTTAAGGTTATTTTCGATTTTGTTATAAAGTTAAGTCCTAATATTAACGGTTACGCCGTATAACTATCGTCGACGATAAAAAAAAAATAATAATTAATCGGCCGGCTAATTAAATAAAGGTTTCGATTATACCTTTAAATTAAATCTTTTTTTAAAAATTAAAATTATAAACGATATCCGAATCTATCTTATTATTAACTCGTATTTTTTTTATATAAAACATAACGATAATACTAAATTTAATTCCGGTATTAATAATATTATTAATTAAGTTTTTACCGCTTTTATAACTTACCTTAATTACAAATTTAAATAACGGAATAATAAATTCGGCTAGGTTATACTGCTATATTAATAAAACGTTAATTTCGTTTTTATTTTCGGCTTTATATCTAATATCCAAAATAAAGATTTTAAAATTCTGCTATTTTCCTACTAAGGCGGCGTTACTTCGAACTTCGACTTTAATTATCTTAATCGTCTCTTTATTTTTATAACTAAATACCTTTAATACCTTATTAATTATAAAATTCTTAAAAACTTCGTTAAAATCCGGATAGGCCTTTATTAAATCGGCTTAAATAACTTTAAATTTCTTTTTAACGTTTTTTTAAATATTCGCCTTTTAAAATTTAATAAAGTTTTTATTAATTAAATCGCCGTAATTAATAATATCGTCCGTTTAAATACCGGTATCTATATTTATAAATAAAAATCCATCTTATATAACCTTATTATCGTCGATCTTACTCCTTTTTATACCGTCATTAAATTCCTCTTTTTCGCCAGTATACTTAACTATTAAAATACTAATAAAAATAAAAAACTAATTAAAATTATCGATTTTTAACGTACGAATTTCCTCTAGGTAACAAATATTCTTAACCTTTACAAAGTTACTTTATAACTATTTACGTAATAAAATTTCTTTATAAAACAGCTATTTATTTTTAATTACAAAATTAATAAAGTTAATCTCGGTAACCCGGTTCTAATTAATAAAAACCTCCTATTTATTAGGTTTCAAAATCGTAATAAAACGTAACAATTTAATAATATTAAGTTATACCTTATCTTTATCAGTACTAAAACTATAACTATCCAAACTTTCCATAATATCTTATCGCCAATCAAAATACCGCATCTTCTTTCGGTAATAATTAAGAAAACCTAACAAATTATATATCCATTTAAAAACTTTTTTCCAAATAAAAATCCGGGCGTTAATTACTTAATACTTAAAAATATTCGGAAACTAAATAATACCTATTTTAATCCGATCGTCCTTAAACTTAAAATAAATCGTAAAGCCGTCGTTATCGAATAAAATTAACCCCGTATCTTCTATATTTATAAATAACTTATAACTATACATAAAATATTTATTCTTTAAACAAAACTAACAAATATTAAACTTAAAATTACCGTATTTATCTCCTTATTACCTTTAATAACTACCTCGGTAACTATTACGATAACTACTTCGACTACAGTAAAAAATTTCCTATTTAAATTCGTCCGGTTAAAAACTTATTACATTAATCGAAAAATCGGTACCGTAATTTTAAACCTAAAATAATTCCTATCTTAACGGAATATAATATTAAAAAACCCGTAATACCTCCCTATTCCTTATTTTCTTCTTGTAAGGTAAAGTGCCATTGTGGTATCTAGCTATGTACATACAAGCTGATCCGTTCACTACATACATGTACACAAATGGTTCTGCACAAACGCGACCAGGGAGTACCCCCTAAAAACCGTCCTTTTTTGGCTAAAGGCCGGAAAAACGCAATACGGGTTATGTAACATACGGCAACTGACGATAAGATACACCCGATTAATTGATTGGTTCCCAGCGCCCCCAATCGTGACTGGTTCTAGACCCGACTGGTTCTAGACCCCAGCCACCCCTTAATTGTCGCCGACACAATGGCGGAGCCGAAGCTCCAATTGGTCTAGCTCCTTTTAGGCTGGCGTCACCTAGAGGAACGGTGGCCCAAGCTGGATTTGAACCAGCTGTCTCTTAAGATCAACCGAAACAGGGTGCCCAAGCCTATCGCAATTGAAAGAGACACCCAGGCTCGTGACCACTGAGCCATTGGGCCTTATTTTCTTCTTAAAAACCTTTAAATTTTAAATTTATCGGGCCTATATAATCTTTAATTCTTAAAACGTATTTATAATATTAAATACTTAATTAAAACAGCTAAATAATACCTATTTTAAACTAGTACTTTTTAAACGTTAATATTTCTTTTTTTATTACTATAATAAATAAAATTAATCCTTTTTTATATAATTAAAATTAAAACGGATTCCCGATTATTTTTTATATCCGTCGTAACGTATTAATCTAAGTTTATTAAACGCCCAGTCCTTAATTAATATTAAAACCTTATCGTAAAGCAATATATATAAATTCTCGAACTTTATAAAAAAATTATTTAAAACTTTTTCGAAATAATTAACCGAAAAACCTTTAAGTAAACTTTTAATATATTTATCCTTATTAATTATTTTCTTTTTTAACTTAACTTTTTTAATAATATCCCGAACCTTTACAACATATTTTAAACAGTATTTATAAACGTAATTAAAAACATTATATTAAACTTATTTCGTTAAAGCCCTTAGCTAGTTTTTAACAGTCCGAATTTATTTAAAGTTTTAAAACTTAAAAATTTCTAAAATATTCGTAATAATATCGTCTTATTTAATAACTTTCTTAAATATAACTTTAATTCGGTTTTTTATTTTCGGACTATTAATCTAATAAAAAAACTTAACGATTATATTAACATCTTTAAGCTTATATTTTTTTAAATAATTTATAAACGCCTTTAAGTTAATCGGTAATTTTAATACTTAAAAAATAAAGTTCGGAATAAATAGATAAATCCGGAAAAATTATAAAAAATATAATTTTATTTATTATATCGTCGGAAAAACCGAAATCCCTTTAATTAACAGGTTTTATAGGCGTTATCTCTGGTATTAGCATTACAAATCCAGTAAATAATTCCGAAAAAATTTAAATTAATAAAACTTTTTACCTTTTAAATATTTTAATAATAATTTTAAAAATATTCGACTTTTTCGCAAACTTTAATAATCCGATCGGATTACTTAGTAACTTAGTTTTATTAATTCGTTTTTGTTTATAATTCCTTTAATCGATATTAAATAATAATATTAAAAACAAAGTTTTAGTTTCTTTTACGAAAAAACTCCGGTATTAATATTAAACTTTACGGTTTTATTTATATAACAATTTTTGAAAATTTCGAAAATTTTTTAACAAATCGGTTAAAACTAAATTTAAAAAATTAATTATTACAAATAATTCTTTAATTTTTTAAATCTGAAAATACCGTTCCAGTAATTAAATTATATTTAAGCATAAGATAAATAATAATTTTTAAAGTTTTTTTTAAATATACTTTATAATTATATCGTAACTTAAAAACAAATATTTTCTTTTTTTTAACTTTAAACCAGATAATTATTTCTTAATTAATACGTTATTATTATTCGAATTTAACCAGAATTATTTTTATTACGGAAATTAATATTTTTATTATTATCTTAACCGCTTTAATATTTAAATTAAATACGAATAATAAATCCCATAATACTTTATTTAATAACGTTTATATTAAATGCCGATTAATTAATAATAAATAGGTCCAAATATCGATATTTAACGGTTATATCGGCTTTTTCGCATATTATTAAAAAACGTTATTTTTTTTTATAATTTTTTTTAAAAAATTAAAATATTTAATTTTGTAAACCTTTTCCGCTTTTTATTTAAATTTATAATCCGTTTTATATTATTAATTACGTTATTAATCTTATTACTTTAATTCTTTAATTTCGTTTAAATACGTAATTCTTGTTATTAATTATTATAAATCCTTCGATTAATTTTTATCTTTATTAATAATTTTCGCTTATTTTTATCCTAATATATTAACTATTTTATAACGGAAATTATTATTTAAATTTTGCAATTAATTTAAAATAAATTAATTAACTTATATTTTACTATTATCCTTTTTGCTTATATTTTCCTATTATCGATTAAAAAAAGTTCCGTTTTATAATAAGATATTATATTTTATTTAGTAATTTCTTATTAATTGCTTGTAATTAAAATTAACGGTATTATCGTATTATATTATTATTTTTCGTATCGTAACCGTATATTTTTAAATCGTTATTTTCGTAATCGTAATTATTTATTACTTTCCGTAATTATTTTAATCGGAAACTTTTTAATCAAGGTTTTATTTATTCCGACTTTTTAACGAAAAATCGTAAATTATTTTAACAACTAATTAAAATTAATTTCCTTACCGAAAATACCAAATAAATTAAATCGGAAAAACTTAGTCCTAATTAATAAATATCCGATAAAAAAATTACGGGCAAAGGCATAATTAAAGCAATATATAAAATAACGCAAATCTATATTAATCGATATTAAAACCGTAGAAAAAAAATATTAACGATAATAAATAATAACGGGGTTACGCCTAAAGAAAAAGAGCTCCTAGAAATACCCTTAAAGCTAAGTAGAACTAATTAATTAACTTAAAGCTAAGCCCTTAAACCCTGCACTATTTCAATATACGATTTAATTCGTTAATATAATAAAGCTATATATTTCGAATAGAACGTAATTACTATAATTAAAAGTATATATAAAAAAATTATAAATATATATTAATAACGTAAACGTAATTATATTCGGACGTAACGGGAAAAATCTATATAAAATTACCTTTTCAAATAAAAAAAATCCTGCCGAATAAAAAGTTTCGTAAACGTATATCGCGAAACGTACGATTAATAGTTTCGAAAACGAATTGATATTATAAGGTAATTTCGTTTTATATTACCAGCGAAATTTAAGAAATAAACTTAGTTAATTCCGTACCCCTTTTTATAAAATAAACCGAATTTTTGTTAATAGTGAAATTTTTTTAAAATTTTAAATAAGTTATATAACTTTCGAGTAATAAAATAATAAAAATTTCGGACGAAATTATATATAACATAACGTTTCTGTATGCGCGGTAATAATAATATAATATTTAATATAAATATATTTTATTATAACCGGTAAGTTTTTAAAAATAAAAATTAACGGTTTTCGGATTAGTTTCGACTGTATCCGTAATAATCCGAAAATAATTATTTTATTTAACGGTTAAAATCTGTAAAAGAACGTCGGTTTATACGCGTTTAGATATAAAATTATATGTTCGTATATAATTAAACGCGAATTCCGAATAAATAAAATAAATTAAATTAAATTAAATCGTTAAAAAACCTATAAACGAATAACTTTAATTCCGGTTTATAAAATTTTATTCGAAAAAGTATAAACTATAATTTAAAAAAGTTAAATATATTAAACGGATAATAAGTATATAAATTAATACGTTACCGTAAATCTTCGCAAAAATTTATATAAAACTTTTTTTAAATACGTAAAAAATTAATAAATTTATTTTTAACTAAAACGAAAACAAATAATTCGTAAAATTATATAAATATAAACGACTTTTTTTATTCGTAAAATAAATTATATTAATATTCGTCGTTTTTAAACAAATTAAACTTTAAATAAACTTTTTAAAAAATTATATAAAAATATTTATTAATTATACGAAAATAAAACCATTCGCCCGTTAAAAAATAAATAAAAACTATGCGGCTAATTACCGTACGGTTTTATTTATAAATACGTTATTTTCTTAACTTAATATTTTATACGTATTAAAACAGGAAATTTAAATATAAAATAAAATAATACGGATTATCGATATTTTAAACCGTATTATATTAAAACTGTTTTTATAAAATAATACGTAATTATTCGAATTAAAAAAATTTAAAATTTATACGTATTAATTAAATAAAATTAATCTTTTTTTTCGTTTAAATAAACCGTAAACTATTAAAATGGTGCAGGGTTTAAGGACTTAGCTTTAGGGTTAGTTAATTAGTTCCACTTAGCTCTAAGGGTATTTCTAGAAACTTTTTTCCTTCGGGCATAACCCCGTTATTATTTATTATCGTCGACACTCTCTTTTTACGGTTTTAACACCGATTAATATAGATTTACGTTATTTTATATATTACTTTAATTATACGTTTACTTATAACCTTTTTATCGGATATTTATTAATTAAGATTAAGTTTTTTAATTTAATTTATTTGGTATTTTTAATAAAGAAATTAATTTTAATTAATTGCCGAAATAATTTACGATTTTTCGTTAAAAAGTTAAAATAAACGAAATTTTAATTAAAAAAATTTCGATTAAAATAATTACGGAAACCGATAAATAATTACGATTACGAAAATAACAATTTAAAAAATATACGGTTACGATATAAACAATAATAATACGATACGATAATATTATTAATTTTGGTTATAAATAATTAATAAAAAATTACTAAATAAAATATAATATTTTATTATAAGATAGAATTTTTTTTAATCGATAATAAAAAAATATAAATAAAAACGATAATATTAAAATATAGCTTAATTAATTTATTTTAAATTAATTACAGGATTTAAACCATAATTTCTATTATAAAATAATTTATATAATAAAATAAAGGCCTAATGGCTTAGTGGTCGCGAGCCTGGGTGTCTTTTTTAATTGCGATAGGCTTGGGTACCTTGTTTCGGTTGGTTTTAAGAGACAGCTAGTTCAAATCCAGCTTAGGTTACCGTTTCTTTAGGTAACGCCAAGCTTAGAGGAGTTAAATTATTAAAGCTTCGGCTCCGTTACTATGTTGGTAATAATTGGAGTAATTGGTGGTTTTGGGAATTAATTAAATTAATCGTATATATAATCGCATTTGTTACCGTATTAGAAGATTTTTATTAATCGGGTTTTTTATCCGGCTTTTCAAAAGGTACGGTTTTTAGAGGTACCCTCCAGTTGCGTTTATAAGAATTAATATGTATATATATAATGGATGGATCAGTTACGTTAGATACCTAATGGTACATATTCTTATATAATAAAATAAAAATAAGCGAAAATTATTAATAAAGATAAAAATTAACCGAAAAATTTATAATAATTAACGACGAAAATTACGTATTTAAACTAAATTAAAAAATTAAAATAACAAAATTAATAACGTAATTAACAATATAAAACGGATTATAAATTTAAATAAAAACGGAAAAGGCTTATAAAATTAAATATTTCGATTTTTAAAAAAAAGTTATAAAAAAAAATATTTTTTAACGATATACGAAAAAGCCGATATAACCGCCGAATATCGATATTTAAATTTATTTATTATTAATTAATCGGTATCTAATATAAACGTTATTAAATAAAATATTATAAGATTTGTTATTTATATTTAATTTAAATATTAAAACGGTAAAAATAATAATAAAAAATTAATTTCCGTAATAAAAATAATTTTAATTAAATTCGAACAATAACAACGTATTAATTAAAAAATAACTATTTAATTTAAAGTTAAAAAAAGGAAAATATTTATTTCCAAGTTACGATATAATTATAAAATAGATTTAAAAAAAATTAAAAATTATTATTTATTTTATACTTAAATATAATTTAATTATTAAAACGGTATTTTCAAATTTAAAAGATTAAAAAATTATTTGTAATAATTAACCGTTTAAATTTAGTTTTAACCGATTTATTAAAAAAATTTTAAAACTTTTAAAAATTGTTATATAAATAAAACCGTAAAACTTAATATTAACACCGGAATTTTTTCGTAAAAGAAATTAAAGTTTTATTTCGAACGTTATAATTTAATACCAATTAAAGGAATTATAAAATGAAAATAAAATTAGTAAAATTAAGTTACCGAATAATTTAATCGGATTATTAAAATTTATAAAAAAGTTAAATATTTTTAAAATTATTATTAAAATATTTAAAAAACGAAAAATTTTATTAATTCGAACTTTTTCGGAATTATTTATTAAATTTACGGTATTAATATTAAAGATAACGTTTATAAAACCTGTTAATTAAAAGAATTTCGATTTCCTCGATAATATAATAGATAAAATTATATTTTTTATAATTTTCCCGGATTTATTTATTTATCCCGAATTTTACTTTTTAAATATTAAAGTTATTAATTCATTTAAAAACGTTTATAAATTATTTAAGAAATATAAATTTAAAGATATTAATATAACTATTAAGTTTTTTTACTAAATTAACAATTTAAAAATAAAAAATTAAGTTAAAATTATATTTAAAGAAATTATTAAATACAACGATATTATTATAAATATTTTAGGAATTTTTAAGTTTTAAAATTTTAAATAAATTCGGATTATTAAGAACCGGTTAAAAATTTTAACGAAATAAATTTAACGCGGTATTTTTAATTATGTTTATAAATATTATTTAAAGTATACTATAAGGGTCCGGGATATTATTAAAGAAATTAAGTTAAAAAAAACGATTAATAAAAACGAATATATTAAAAATTTATTTAAAGGTTTTTCGGTTAATTATTTCGAAAAAATTTAAAATAATTTTTTTATAAAGTTCGAAAATTATACGTATTACTTTATGATAAAATTTTGATATTAATTAAAGAATAGGTATTTAATAAAGTTAAATTAATATAATATAACGGATATAAAAAGTAATTAAAATTTTATTTCGATTTTAATTATATAAAAGAAAACCGATTTTATTTATCGTAATAATAAAAAACGAAATATTAATATTTAAGGAGTTCCAGTTTAAAATAAACGTTATTTAGCTGTTTCAATTAAATGTTTAATATTACGAATACGTTTAAAAAATTAAAGATTGCGCAAATCCGGTAAATCTAAAATTTAAAGGTTTTTAAAGAAAAAATAACAAATAAGGAGGTTTTACGGATTTTTTAATATTACTCCCCGTTAGGATAAGAATTATTTTAAAATTAAAATTATAATATTAACTTTTCGATTAATATAATAAGCTTTTAACCGGACGAATTTAAACGGGAAATTTTTTACCGTAACCGAAATAATTATCGTAATAATTACCGAAATAATTATCGAAAATAATAAGGAAATAAATACGGTAATTTTAAACCTGGTATTTGTTAATTTTATTTAAAAACGGATATTTTATATATAACTGTAAATTATTTATAAATATAAAAAATACGTGGTTAATTTTGTTCGATAATAACGGCTTTACAATTTATTTTAAATTTAAAAATAATCGAATGAAGATAAATATTATTTAGTTTCCGAATATTTTTAAATATTAAGCGATTAACGCCCGGATTTTTATTTAAAAAAAGGTTTTTAAATAAATATATAACTTACTAAACTTTTCTAATTACTATTAAAAAAAAATACGGTACTTTAATCGACGATAACGTATTATAGAAAACCCGGATAATCGCAACTCTAATACCGATAAAAACAAAATATAGCCTAATATTATTAAACCGTTACATTTTATTACGATTTTGAAATTTAATAAACAAAAATTTTCCATTAATTAAAACCGGATTACTAAAATTAATTTTATTAATTTCGTTACGGAAAATAAAAAACCGTTTTATAAAAAATCTTTATTACGTAAATAATTATAAAGTAACTTTATAAAAATTAAAAATACCTATTACCTGGAAAAAATTCGTACGTTAAAAATTAATAACTTTAATTAATTTTTTATTTTTATTAATGTTATAATAATTAAACATACTAATAAAAAAAGGAATTTAATAATAATATAAAAAGAAGTAAAATCGACGATAATAAGATTATGTAAAATAAATTTCTATTTATAAATATAAATACCGGTATTTAAACGGACGACATTATTAATTACGGCGGCCTAATTAATAAAAACTTTATTAAATTTTAAGAAACGAAAATCTAAGAAAACGTTAAAAAAAATTTAAAATTACCTAAGCCGATTTAATAAAGGTTTATCCGGATTTTAATAAGGTTTTTAAAAACTTTATAGTTAATAAAGTATTAAAGGTATTTAGTTACAAAAGTAAAGAAATAATTAAAATAACCGAAGTCGAAATTCGAAATAATATTATCCCGGTAGGAAAATAGTAAAACCCTAGGATTTTTACTTTAAATATTAAATATAAAGCCGAAAATAAAAACGAAATTAACGTTTTATTAATACAATAATATAATTTAACCGAATTTATTATCCCGTTATTTAAACTTATAATTAAAGTAAACTATAAAAACGGCAAAAACTTAATTAATAACGTTATTAATACCGGAATTAAATTTAATATTATCGTTATATTTTATATAAAAAGATATAAATTAATAATAAAATAAATTTGCAAGGTTGTTAGGTTCAAGCTGTATTATCCAGGCTGAGCTAAAAATATAAAGTAATTATATCAATAATTAATATAATAAATACTTTACTTAATATTTTCGAATACGGCAACTATTAATGGTTTTTACAGTAACGATAGATTATATTTCGGTTACGAAAAGCCTTATTCCGAAACCGATTATTACGTAATACCGACAAGCTTTAACCTTAATAAACCTTATGCTTTCTACGGTTTGGCAGGGGAAATCTTAATAACTTAAAAGATATTAAACTTTCCGCGGTAAACCTTAAGTCCGTATAAGATAACTGCTTTACGACCTTTCGCTAGTTTTACGACTTTTTTAACCTCGATTAATTTTAAGGCTTCTTAAATTTTTATTAATTAAAACAATTAAAATATGCCGGCCAAATCCGAATATAAAATCCTAATATTCCGTATCTCCGGAATCTCAATAAAAACAGTTTTAATTAAGTTACTCGATTTAAATAAAATAATCGGCCGAACAAAATATATCGATACTTCCGTCGATATTAATAACTTATTCGAAAAAAATCGGATTTTACTTTTAATTTTCGGATACGATTTAATTTAAAACGGCAGAAATAATCGGTTTCTACGTAAATTTATGCCAAAAAATATCCGGTTTATAGAAAAATTACTGGTAAAACTGGAAAATAACGATAACGGGTTTAAAAACGTCGAAGTTCAACTTTTAAATCGATATAAGTTAAAGGATTACGAACGATAATTTGTCCGGCTATTCCGGATTACGAAAACCGTCCAGAATTCCGTTAAAAATAGTCGTCGATAGGGGCATAACTAGGCAGTCTATAAAGTTAAGGTTTGGTAAAGCTTAATAACCGATAATACAATTTATCTATTTATTTAATTTGGTTTTACGGTTACGTTTTCTTTAAGGAGATAATAAAATAAATTTAAGTATTATTTATAAGCTTTAATTTTTAAAAAAGAATTTAATTTAAAAATATAATCGAAATTTTTATTTAATTAGCCGGCCGATTAATTATTATTTTTTTTGTTATTAACGATAACTATACGGCGTAGCCGTTAATATTAGGATTTAACTTTATAATAAAATCGAAAATAATTTAAAATATAAATCCGGAAATAATAAAAAGAATTTTAAAATTCGGCTTTTCAAAAATTATTATTTTTTTAATATTTACAAAACGAATTAATTGTAATATTTATACAAATAACGAATTTAGAAAAAAAGCAGCCGGTAAATTTATAAACCGTTTTACTAATGAAAATAAGTTTATAAATAAAAGGATTAATAAATTTATTATAAGTTTTTATATTTTTTCGATTAATAATACGTATATTAATTAGGATTATATTATTATTTAAAAAGTTATTAATAATAAGTTAAAGTTAAAAAATATTATTTTATATTAATTTAATAATAAAAAATTCGCGTACGTTTTATATAGAATTTTATAAAATAAAATACGTAATAAAATTAAAAGGGATAAAGTTATATAAATTAATATTATATATAAGCCGAAATAAAAAAAAATATTTTTATCAATTATATTCCCCCCGATAGATTTATATTACCCGGAAACCCAAATTAAAAAAATAAAAAACTTGTTAAAGTTTAATAGGTTATTAATTAAAACAGCAAATATTATAACGAATTTAGTACCTTATTAATAACTTTATTTTTTAAATTTTTTATTATAAAATACGGTATTTAATTAATTAGGTAACAAATTTATTCGTACGGAAAAAGCTTTTTTTTAAAAATATTATTTTGCAAAAAAGTTATCTTAATTTAGAAATAGCCGGAATACGGAAAAATTAAAAATTGTATTACGCTTTTTTACGAGATCTATATAATTTTTTATAAAGTATAATAAATTAAAGGTATAAAAATACTAATTAATATAAAGGATAAATTAATCGACGTATTATAAATCTAAATTTAAAAAGGTATATTTAAATAATTTTACATTACGTATAGAAATACCTGGTTTTTCGTTTAAAAAAAATAATAATTTACGATTAATTAATTTTACGATTAAATTAAACGCTATTACGCTACGAGATACGTTTATATTAAAAAATTACGATAAGTTTTTTTTAAATTTTGTTATATATTTTTTAATAATACTGCTAAAAAAATTTTCCGGATATAATTAGGTTATTTTAGTTTTTATTAATAAGGATTATATAACGTTTTTAATACCGTTAAGGTTATTTAAAATATCAAGTTTATTTATAAAGTTTATTAAATTTATAATTTATTTTTGTTATGTTATTAGAAAAATTCTTGTTAATTTAATACTCGAAATAATTCGATTATTTGTAAATAACGTTAAAATTAAAGGACCGAAAATACGGTACGACAAAATTAAAATTTTTCCTAAGATTTAAAAATTCGTTTTTAAATATATTATTAATATTAATAAAACGTTTTTAAATTACGAATTAACCGGCGTTACGATTAATATATAAAAATTATAATAATGTTAAAAAATAACTGTTATAATCGGAATTTTTTTACGGAATAAATAATTGTTAACCCGATAATATTAAAATAGTAAAAATCCTAAAAATTAAACCGTGTAAAAATATTGCGGAAATTAGAGTTTTCCTAGGAATTACTATTTATTATTAGATTTTTATCGAATATTATATTATAATAGTTAATTTGTTAATACGATTATTACGGAAAAACGTACCATTTATCTGGGTTTACGATTAGAATTTTGTTATATCGATTTTAAAAAAAACGTTTATAATAACCCCGATTTTAATTATATTAAATTATAATTTCGATATAAGGTTAATTATTATAAAAACCGATTTTTATAAAGGAAAATTTAAAAGTATTTTAAATTAGTTAATTAATAATATTAAATATTCCGTACGTTTTAAAAATAATACCTGGAAAAAAACTAAGCTAAATTATAATACCGGTAAACTGAAATATCGAATTATTTTTAAAATTTTAAAGCGATTTCGAAATTATATTTACTGAATCCAATTTAGGTTAAAAATTAACGTTAAGGTTTTAATAATTTAAATTAATAATTTACTAAGTTTTTTATTTAAAGTTTTACTTATCCGATAAATTATTTAAATAAAATAATTTAATTTTAAGATTAAGTATATTCTTAGTAAAAAGAATATAATTACGGATAATTTATTTAGGATTTTATTTAAGCTTTTTAATATGTTGAACGATTAATAGAAAAAAAAATCGATAATTTTATTAATATTTAGTTAAACGTTATTCGGCTTAATTTAATTATAACCGGGACGGCTTTTGAATTTTATAAATTTATTTAAGAATAAGGATTTCTTATTAGAAATTAATCGAAAACGTTATAAAAGTATACGAAGTTTTTAACGGTATTAAAATTTTTTAATCGATTTAATACCGTTCCAAAAAAAAAAGGACGGTTTTTAAAAACGAAGCTTTAAAGTATTTTATTTAAAACGGTATTTTTTAGCGTAAGGTAAATAAGTAATATAACAATTACAGGGTTATCGATATTAAATAAAAATGCCGATTAATAATTAAATAATATTATAAGAAATCTGGTTATAAAGGTAAAGATTTAATTTATTACCGTATAGTAACTTTTTATTATTAATAAGGTATATATAAATATATTCGAAAGGTAATATTTATATATTTTAAATATTAAAAAGTAATTAATTAACGTTTCGAAAAAAGTTATAACTTTTCGTAACTTATTAATATAATTGTTATTTAAGTAATCGATATCTAATTTATACCCGATAATAATAGTTATAAAGTTATTATCGAAATTAGGTACGAATTGTCCAATTATTTAAAAATTAAGGTTTTGTAATTAGTAACGTTAGTAACGATTAAGAAGTTTTTAAAAAAATATATTTTTTACCGGTACGGTATTCCGATTAAGATTAAGATAAACGGTAATTCCGAAAATAAAAACGAAATTATTAAAATCTATATTACGTTAAGTATTAAACGGGAAAAAAGCGTTATTTACGTTACTTAATATTAAGGATTTATCGAAAAAGAATATATATTAATCGTTAAAGTTTTAATAAAAACGATAAATAATACTAGCAAAAAATAAGTTAAGTTTTTACTTAAGATAGTTTTTGCGGATAATATTATTATAACAAATTATAATTTAAGTTTTTATAAATTGTTATATTCTTCGTAACCGAGGCGTACAATCTATCATTACCGTGAAAACCATTGATAGTTGCCGTGTTCGAAGATACTGGGTAGAGTATCTATCGTGTTAATTATTGGTGTAATTACTTCGTGTCTTTGGCTCAGCCTGGATAATACGGCTTGAACCCAACGACCTTGCAAATAAATGCTTAACGGTATATAAAATTCTAAGGTTTACGGGTATTACTAGGTTTATATAAAAACTTAATACCCCGATTAAGCTTTAAAACTTTATTAATATAACGGGTAACAGGTTTAACGAAAATAAAAAAATTTAATACTAATAGATTTTCCCTACGATAAACGGATATAATATCTAATTTCTAAAGGTTACGATTAAGTTTAATAGCAAAATCGGTTTTATTTTAAACGTATTTACTTTTTAAGAATAAATATTTTAACGATTTAATTAATTACTTTAAGTTATTATTTACGCAGAAACTTTAAAGTTTAGAAAAACCTAACGGCTAATAAGAACTTATAATAAAAATAATTAATATAGTAGATATATATATATATATATATATATATATACAAATATTAAAAAGGAAAAATCGGAAAAAAAAGTCGGTATTAAAAAAAGTTATAAAGTTATAAAAAAAAAGTTGTAAAAAAATATAAAAACGAAAAAAGTATATACATACACCTGATTATATAAGTTGCAATAACTAATTATACCTTCTTATATAACTTTAAATAAAATTTCCTAGGATTTTCTCGGCGTATATAATTTTAATTAAAAAAAGCTTATACAAACTTTATATTCTTTTAATTAGTTACGTTTTCCGTTTAATTTTATCTTTTAATATTTTCTGTATATATACAATTTTAAATACCTATTAACTATATTTCTAGTTTTTATATATTTATATATTTTTATATATATAACTCTTATCTACAGATATTTACTTATATTTATCATATAAATATCTATGCCTTTTAATTAATCTAATACCGTTTACCATATAACATTCTTATCTAAGAAACGCTTAATAAAGCCTACTTATTATATCCCTAAGTTTAAAACTAAAAAAATTAACCAATCTCGGTTGGATAACCTTAGTTAAATTGTTAACATCTTTATCCTTTATATTACTAATATAAAAAAAATAATAAAAAAGCTATATCATAAATCCTACCGGTTTAACCCCCTCCTTTAATATATACTTTATTTAAAATTTAATCGGTTTTTTTATTACCTTTTTCGATATAAAAAAAACCAAACTTTAGGAATTATTAAAAGTACCTCTTAAATTCGAAAATAAAGCTAAATTATGGCATAATATTATTACTATACCTTTTTGGAAAACCCTTATACTTTTGGATAATAAAAAATACTTCCAATTAAAAATTATTATTAACTTAATATATTTTATTACTTTATGGTTTTACCGAAAACAAATTAATATATATTTTTAAAATTAATCGTTTTATTACCCGTTAATATTATATCCCGATAAACGAAAAATTAAAAACTGAAATTTAGGTACTTATTTTAAATTTCGTTTAAACTATAACATATAATATTATCTAAATCGACGAAAACAAAACTTATAGTTATTAAGTAAATATTTTATATATCCGATTAAAACGTTTTTTAATATTTTTCGATATTACTTCTTTTAAAAACCGAATTAAAAAAATATTATAATTTTATTATAACGGATAGGAATAAATTAATTTTAATAATTTACCAGTTTATATTACAAAAACCAAAACTTTAATACAAATTAAAAGATAAACTTATAAAACCTGGATTACTTATTTTTTTTACATTATTATAAAAGATCTACCGTAATAAAAAATAAAAAATAAAAACTATAAAACGAAATAAATATAATTAATAACCTTACTACGGTAATTAAGAAATACTTAAAGTTATATCTAAAAATAAAAAACAAAGAAATACCTAGATATTACTAACCGGATAAACGCTTATTACTTATCTCGGAAAAATTTAAATTATTATTAACACGTTTTTTATTTCCATATATTCCTTATATTTCCGCTAATTAAATATATTTTTCCTTTTCCGATAAATTTCGATTATAATAACCTTTACCTAAAACTCGTTATAACTTTAAAATTAAATACGTATTACGTTTACCTTTTAATAATTAACGTACTAAAACTATATTACAAAAAAAATATACGACGCTATATAGATAAATAATAAATACCTATAAAAATACTAAAAAACGACCGGAACCCTACTTTATCTAAAAGTAACCTGGTTAAAAAAAATATAAAAAATCGATTAATAATAATTCTTTTAAAAATAAAGCATAAAAAAATAAAAATAAAATTAAGCAAAAAAAAACCTAACGAAACGAAAAAAACGAAATCCTAAATTAAAAATACTGGAAAACAAACCGTAAAAACGAATTTAAATTAAATAACAAGTTTTTATATATTTATAATATTAAGAAATTATTTATATTAAATTATTATTTATTTCTTATAATAAATCGAAAACGAATTTTATAGTAAAAAAAAAGTTGAAATAATATAAGGTTTAAGGACTTAACTTTAAAGTTAATTAATTAATCCTATTTAGCTTTAAAGGTATTTTTAAAAGCTTTTTTCCTTCGGGCGTAACCCCGTTATTATTCATCATCGTCGATACTCTCTTCTTACGGTTTTAACACCGATTAATACAGATTTGCGTTATTTTATATATTGCTTCAACCATGCATTCGCCCGTGACCTTCTTATCGGATACCTACTAATCAGGACTAAGTCTCCCGACCCAATTCATTATATAACCGTAAAATATTAACCATATACGTAAAATCCGTATAGGTTTTAATATACTTAAATAAACAAAATATATCGGCTATTCGTAAATTATAAAATTTCGTTATTTTATACGTAACCGTATATTATTTTAAAAATAATTCGATCGTTACGTTTATAAATATACTTATAAATATACTTAATAACGAATACCGTTACGTATAGTTCTATATTAATATATACGGAATAGTTTAACAAAAAATATAAAATAACCTAACGGTTATTTATACGATACTATATAAAACCATATTCGCCCGTTACTATTCGTTCGATATAAATGCCGGTATTTCGTTAACGGTATAGGAAATAATTATTATCTCGTATAATCGTTATATCCGTAAAATCCCTTAAAAGAATTTCGTACAAAAAAAATTATTTCTCGTATAAAACGAATTTTCGGATAAACGAATAAATATAACTATATAAAGCGAACAAAAATTAATACAGCCGTAAAACTTATAAATTATCAAATTCGTTATAACTTTTCGTAATTTTTCGTTAAAATCTTAATCGAGTATAAATATTTTTACGTAAATAATACGGTTAACGTTTTCCGGTAAAATTAATCGGTTATAATTAAATAAATTTAGGAAAATCAAATAGTATATATACGGAAACTTACGTTTTTAATATTTAACCGTTTAAATATATTTCGAATAATAACCGAAATAATATATTTACGTAATATCTTATAATAATACTTAAATCTTTATATAAAATACCCGCATAATAAAATCGGGTTTATTTTCGAAAATTTACGTAAAATATAATTCGTAAATAATTTTAAATTATTTTAAATTTATAATAAAAATAATAAATAATAACGAACGGTTTAAATATTATATAATAATTATAATGTTTTAATAATAATATTATATAAAAAATTAATTTTTTACATAAATAACAAATAATATAATATATTACCTAATTTTAAATAAATCCGTATTATCTTAATATAAAACATCCCGGAAATTTACATATAAAGCCGTATAAAATTTCGGTTAATTTATACGAATATAATTTAAATTTTTTTATTTAACGGTTATTTAAATATCGACGACATACTACTAAAATAATCGGCTAAAAATAAACGAAATATATTAATATCGTTTACGGCTATATAAAAAATATCGAAAATATTTTTATAAAATAATTCCTAATTTTATACGGTTATTATAAACGTTAATAACTTATAAATTCGTATTATATAATATATACCTATATAAAAATATTAACGTACTATATAAACAAGCTATATATATAAGCGAGCTGTACACTTTTTTCATCATTTTAACTCTTTAACTTTAATCACTTATTTTTTAATAACCATAACATAAAACGGCTTACAAAAAAAACGAAAATAAACCTAGCCGTTCAGGCTAAAAAACGAAACCCGAAATTTAGTTATAAAAAGCTTAATTCTATTTATAATATCCCATTTATTATTTTAAAAACGCAAATTAATAACAAATATACCCGACCCGATACCGTCCTTAATTTACGAAAATTAATGCCGATTAAAAAGAAATCGATTGTTAAACGAATTCTTAATTTAGATACGTAAACGTTTCCCGTCCGGCGTTAATATGTTAAAAATATGGCAAATTTACTACTTACGTAACGTATTGTAAAACGTATCGAAATTAATTAGGTATTTAATTTTGTTAAACGGTAATATAAACTTAAAACGCATTTAAATCGAAAAATAAATTATTAACGGATTTTATGCGAAAATTTAAAAGTATTTCGTAAATAATTTAAATTTATTCGGGTTATAATTACGAAATACGGTATTACGGAAAAAAATATTTATAACTTCGACGAAATAAAATTTTTAATAAGTTTTTTTATAGTAATAAATATAGTAATTATAAATACCGAAAAATATAAAAAACCTAAACAGGCGTAATAAAGGAATAGGGAATGGTTTATGGTAATATAAGCTGTTAACTTTTAAAGTTGGGCTTTACCTTTATTTATTATTTTTACCGGGAAAAACCATTTTTTTTGCTGGTTTGCCGATAATTTACTTTTACCCGATTAAAAAATTGCTATAAACGAAAACGATTAAACGATAAATAAATTAAGTTTAAAATAAATTAAATATTTCGATAAATATATTAAAATGCGTATTAAAGGTTCGAAACGTTTTTTTATTTTTAATAATTACGAAAATTACTATTTAATTAAATTTAAAAATTATTGTAAAATTAACGATATTGTTATATTTTATATATTTATTTATTTTTCCTATCGGTTTTAATTTTTTAACGTATTTTATTTTTCCGTGTTAAAATGCGTTTATTTGTTATATATCGAAAGTTTTATACGATATTACGTTATTTATATTACTAAGGAAGATTTTATTGCCGGCTTTTACGACGCGTTTAAAACCGCCATAATAACTGATAATATTAAATCCGGATTTACAAAAGCGGGACTTGTTTTATTCGATTTTAATCGCGTTTTTTTCGAATTAAAAGTTCTAATTATGTTTATATTAACCGTTTTTTTATTTACCTTTACTAATTCCGTTATTTTTCCATTTGCGAAAACTTTTAAAAATATTACCGAAACGATTCGACGAAAACGTTATTTATAAAGAAAGATTAAAAATTATTAGGGTAATTTACCGATTAAGATAGTTAAGTCGGTTAATTTTTTAATAAAAAGTAATTTAATATTTTTGTACGAAATTATTTTTTTTTGGGAGGAATGCGGTTTATTGCGCGAAACGAATTACGTCCTTAGTAAACGCCGGAAAATTAAAAACAAACGTTTTTAAGAAAAAGGGATATTTACTGTAAAGGAAGCATAAGTTTTTATAGTTACGAAGGAAGGTAGTGGTGAATAATCGCAGCTGGTAGCGGCCGAAAAGGGTTGTTGCAAAAGGGTTTAGGCGAAAGAACGGAAGTATAGCGTTTACGGTAAGCCCGGATATAATGCGCGTATTTGTGAAAAGGATATAGAGGTATTTAGCGATAAAGAATCCGATTAATTTGAATTAATTTAATGTGTTGTAGTTGTTTAATTCGAATTTGCTGTCGCGACGTATTAAAAAGTGTACAGTTCGCTTGTATGTACAGCTTGCTTATGTGGTACGTTAACGGGTAAAATAATAAAATATATAGAAAATATTTAACCAGTACGTAAAATTACGAATATATAATCCCGTTAATAAAATTACGTTAAATAAAAACAAAATCGCGTTATTATTTATTTAAATACGTATTCGGAATAATTTTAATAACTTCGTTTATAAACGGAATATTTTCCAGCCGTTAATTTACGTAAGGTTCGACGATAATTTATATATTCGGTCTTAAAATAACGTTAATTTAACTTTAAAAAAATCCAAACGTATTTATATAGCAAATAACGTCCTTAAAATAAATTCGTACGGTAATATATAGATTAACATATAAATTACGAAACGTAATTTTTTCTGAAAAAATATATATAATACCCGGATTAAAGTTTTCGTTCGAATTTAAACGGCGTTATATAATTTCGTACGGATTTAAAAAATATAATTATATATATCGTAATATAATACTATATTCGAATTTTAACGAATCGATATAATAATATAAACTTTTTTAAATTTAAAAATAATTTAATTTATAATTAATTATTTACTTATTAATTTCGGTATATTTTATACAAGGTAAAGTGCTATTATAGTATCTAGCTATATATAAGCTGATCCGTTTATTATATACATGTATATAAATAGTTTTATATAAACGCGACCGGGAAATACCCCTTAAAAACCGTCCCTTTTTAGCTAAGGGCCGGAAAAACATAATGCGGGTTATGTAATACGGCAACTGACGATAAGATATACCCGATTAATTAATTAGTTCCTAGCGCTCCTAATCGTAACTGGTTCCAAAAGCCAGCTACCCCTTAATTGTCGCCGACACGGTGGCGGAGCCGAAGCCCCAACTGGTTTAGCTCCTTTTAGGCTGGCGTCACCTAGAGGAACGGTGGCCCAAGCTGGATTTGAACCAGCTGTCTCTTAAGATCAACCGAAACAGGGTGCCCAAGCCTGTCGCAATTAAAAGAGACCACACCCAGGCTCGTAACTACTAAGCCATTAGGCCTCGGTATATTTTATAAACGTAAAAGTTAATACGGTATTATACCGCTTAATATCGTAACGGAACTTTTTTATATAAAATATATTCGAATTTAATAAATATTATAAAAATTCTAATAAATTTTTAAATTTTTTTAAAAAAAACTTAATTAAAATAATAATAATTACCGAATTCAACGTTTTCGCCTTTAAATTTTTTTAACCGTTCTTTTATTTAATATAAAACTCCGTAATATTCGTACGTAACTTTTCTTATATATTTATAATTATCCTATTCTATATACGGAATACTATTAATAAAAAACTAACCGGGATAAAACGAAACGAAAATTTTTTCCGGAATAAACGTTAAAAATAAAATATTATTATTCGTAAAAAAAACTATACGAAAAAGTAAAATCTTAAATAACGGAATATATACGAAAATAAAACTATAAAAAAATGTAAATAATAAAATAATTAATATAAAACGAAAAAGTTCCTTAATATAACGATTTTTAATAATTATTATAGGTTTATATAAAATTATATATTTACGTAATAAATAACATTCTGGGTTATACGGTATAAATTTAACCCGAACCCGTATTAAATAACGCGTATATATATTATATAATACGTTATTAATATAAATATTAAACGAAAATTAAAAAATATAATATTTACCTTAATAATAATAATAAATATCTTTAAATATAACGATATATATATATATATATTAAATAATATACGTATAAAAAAGGTAATATAATAAAAAGAAAAAAAACGGAAAAGGGGAAAAAAGAGTAAAAATAAAATAAAAATAAATATCGTACGTTTATATACGTTTATATACGGCTTTTTACAAAGTAAATAAAACTATTAAACCCTTATAAAAACAATTAAAATCTTAATAAAAACCGGCTTAAACTTTCCCCCTCTTTTTTAAAAAAACCCTTTTCTAACTTTACTCCTTTTATAAAATATACGTTTATATATATATATAATAACCTAGGCCTAATAGCTTAGTGGTTGCGAGCCTGGGTGTCTCTTTTAATTGCGACAGGCTTGAGCACCCTATTTCGGTTAATTTTAAAAGATAGCTGGTTTAAATCCAGTTTGGGCTACCGTTTCTTTAGGTGCTTTTATTAACCTAAAGGAGCTAAACCAATTAGGGCTTCGGCTCCGCCACCGTGTCGGCGACAATTAAGGGGTGGCTGGGGGTTTTAAAACCAGTTATAATTAGGGGTGTTAGGAACTAATTAATCTATCGGGTATATTTATCGTTAGTTGCCGTATTACATAATCTGTATTGCGTTTTTCCGGCCCTTGGTTAAGAAAGGACGGTTTTTAAGGAGATGCTTTCCGGTTGCGTTTGTATAGAATTATTTATGTATATATATGTAATAAACGGATCAGCTTGTATATATGTACATAGCTAGATATTATAATAGCACTTTACCTTGTATATATAATAATCTAAAAATAATTATATAGTATATTACGAAAATATATTATTAATTTTATATACGTATATTAAATAGAAATATACGTAAAAAGTTATATAATAACTTATTTTTTAATATTATTATTACGTATAATAACTTTAAAAACCGTTTTAAATAATATGTGGGCAAATTGTATTGCATTCTTAAGGCTGTGGTTCTGGTATGTCCTGTTTTAGTTCTAGGTTTCCAACTAGGGGGGGAGAGCAGCTAGTTATAGCCTTTAGCTCTTTTGTCCTTATAATCCTAAGGCTACAAATCAAAACCTTTTTAATCCTTTTAACCTTTAACAATAAATCACCATATCTGCCGATACGCCCTTATGGCCCTAGGGTTGCCATAAAACTATTCGGACCTTCGCTAACCTCGCTGGCGCCTTAAAAACTATCAAAAAGTCTTTCCATCCGTCCTGTACAAGTCCTGTAGCCCTTCCGGGATGAAACTAGCCTTGTATTTACTATTACGCTTCTGTTTTTTCGGGTAATCCTTTGTTATGTGGCCGTATTTACCATAGTTAAAGTAAAGCGGCTGACCTTCCTTGTTCCATGGGGGCTTGTTCCATCGGTTCTGCTTCGCATTGTGGCTGTTGCCATTTCCTTTTTTCCTTCGAAATTCGGCAACAAAGTCGTTATATACCTGATTTACCGTTATTCCTTTTGTGAGTCCAGTGACGACTGCTATGGGGGCTTCTTGACGTTGGCAATAACCGTGGCGGCTAATTTAGCTTTATCAATATGGTTAAGCTTCGCCGAATTACCGTTACGGTACCTAACCGTTATCAGGGCTACCCAAACAGCCGTTTTCCACATCTCCCAGTTGTTACTGCCTCGCAGCCGATTTTCCTTGCTAAATTTAAAGTCGAAGTTTTTCCAGTCCAGGTATGTATCCTTTTTCTTCGTGGCGTTGCCCGACAGCTTGGCGAACGCTTTTATTAGTTGTTCCATGTTAAAGCCCTTCGGCTGACCGACGTCTTTTCCGGACGCTATTCCTTTTCCAGTTACCATCTTGGCTCTTTCTGGTTCTTTTAATGGTTTTTTCTGGGGTTCTTTCTGGGGTTCTTTCTCGAGTTCTCTTTTTCGAATCCTTTCGGATGTTACCGCGTCGACGAGCCTCTGCTTTTAATCGATAACGGCCCTACGTATACAAATACTTCAATCCTGTTCGAAGCGATTAAGGGGACTTTTAAACCTTTTTCTCTAAAACCGAGCCTTCGCAGTTTCCTTGCTTTAAAGCGCCCTTACGCCGAGCCTGCCGTTTTTCTGTCCTAGCCTTTTATACCGAAACGGAGCGGTACCTCGAATTATAACACAAACTGGATTAAAATATCAAGAAACAAAACCAGAAGATGCTACCATATAGGCAAATTATGTTGCATTCTTGAAGCTGTGGTTCTGGTATGTTCTGTTCTAGTTCTAGGTTTCCAACTAAGGGGGGAGAGCAGCTAGTTATAGCCTTCAGCTCTTTTATCCTTGCAATCCTAGGGCCATAAATCAAAGCCCTTTTGATCCTTTTAACCTCCAACAATAAATCACCATATCTGCCGACATAATATAATAAATAACGGGGTTAAAAGAAAATCCGTATAAATCCGTATAATTATAAATACGTTATTAAAATCGATAAAGTGTAATAATTTTAATACGTTAAAAATAAATAATTTATTTATAAATTTATATTTAATTAATTTAATTATAATAAATTTATACGACTTTACGTAATTTTATATAATATTATTTTATATATTAATTATAAACGGTATTATTAAAAATAACGTATTTTATAATAATATTTTAATATAATATATAACGTTAAAACAATTTTATATATTACTTTACGGCTGCCGTATTTATTTTTCGTTTAATTTCGGTAAATTAATATACGAAATATCGTTAATAAAGTTCGATTTAATTATTACAACCGTAACCGTAATAAGGGTTCCGGTTTAGCTTTATTGTAGCCGTAAAAATTCGGATATTTTTATATATTTTCGTAAAATTTTATATAGCTAGAAAAATAACGTTTTAAATAAATAAAAAGTAAAAACCGAAAAAAACTCATTAATAAAGCTTAAATTAAACGTTATAACGGTTATTAATATATTAATTTAATCCGGCCGGTTCCGTTTAAATTTTAATAATTTCGGTTAATTACGTAAAAATTTACGTAATTACGGGAATATATATTTAAAATTATTATCCGAATTATCCGATAACGTTTTTACGATAAGGTTAATAAAATTTGCCGAACGTATTATAAGTTTCATAATACCGTTTATTTATAATTAAATATTTTCGGCCGGTTTAAAATTATTTTATAAAGATATATAAAAAAAAATTAACGGTATCGGTTATATTATAATATTTTCGATATTAAAAAATTCGATAGTTAATATATTAACGGACGTAATTATATGCGCTTGATTAAAAAGTAAAATAAAAACTAGAAAAACCGTAAATACCGAAATAATTTTAACGTTAATAATAAAAAAACCGTATTAACGAAAGATTTTCGGTTCCGATAAAAATATTTATATAATTTTAAATTATTAACTTGAATGTCGGATATAAACGTTTATATAAATATAAAAAATAATAAATAAAATAATATAATTTCGATATAACCGATTAAATTATATTTCGGTTCGAATATAATAATAAAATACGTAATTAATAAAAAACTAACGTTAATTTTTTTGGTATTTACGTATTTTTTTTTTTTTTAATTCCGGTAACTTTTCGAAATAAAAAAAAATATCCGTTACTTATTACTAAAAATATAATTTTAAAAAAGAAATAATTAGAATTATACGCTTTTTTATAACGAAAATATAATAACGGAAAACCGTAATAAAAATTATTTTTAAAAATAACTTTAATATGACGAAAATATTTAATTTCGAATGAAAAAATATAATAATAATAAACAATTAACAACCGCAACGGGCCAAATAATAAATATTTCGTATATATTCGGTTAAATTTAACCGCAAAATATAACAAACGTTTTTTTTAATAACATAAAATATAATAACTTATTAAATTAAATAATATAAAAAACTTTCGAAATATAACGTATAAAATAGTAAATACGGGTATAAATAGAACGAAACAAAAAAATTTAAAAGAAAGAGAAAAAAAATAAAAAATAAAAATATTTTAATTTTAAATTAACGAAAAATAAATAATACCGTATAATTTTATATATAATTATTTAATTATTAATAATTCCGTATATATTCGTATAATTACGTAGGTTATTATACGGATTACGTTAAATAAAATAATAATAATGATAATAATAATAATAATAATTAATTTCGATTAATAAAATTATAATATAAAAAACTTATATATATATAATTATAAGAAATTATATTTATAATTTCGATTAATAATATTAAATATCGTTTATATATATAATCGTATATAATCGTATAAAACCGTATTAACGATTTTAATTAATAATATTTAAAAAAAATTAAGAATATAAATAATTATATAATTCCGTACGAATAAAAATCGTAAGATATCGATAAAAACCTTTTTAAGTTTATACGGCTAAATTCGAAAATCCAGTTACGTTCGGGATCTAATTACGTTCGGATATATATAAGCCCGCATTTTTTTATGGCGTAGGATTGAAATTAGTAAATAGTAGATGATACAGCTATGGGATGGTTCGAGGTATCGCCGATTTTATGCAAAAGCGAGGAAGTTGGGTTTCGTATCGCTTATCAGTTCAATTCCCGCTTACATGCATAGATGCATGACGATACTACGATGACGTCAACCGTATCGTCCCACGCAAGACGCACGCAAGGTTCTTGCTTCAAGGTCAACTAGAGCTAATGGAATCAAGCTGCTCTCTACTTGCAATACTTTCTTAAGTAGAAGGTAACAGTTATACCGATCTAGAATTTTTTCACCTTGAAAACGACTGGTAAATCATGTCATGTATCCTGCATCTTCACACCATTAAGACCTTTTGTGCTCTACGACGATGAGGGTGCATCTCCAGGAGACCTGGCGAAATCGGGCGAGATATCTGGGGAGACTGACCCATCGAAACACCCCATTGGCGTCGATCTCTGCCTCGGCATCGAGGCTGAGTTGGCGTCCCCTGGCTAGACGAATTAATAAACTGCACCAGGGCCACCAGGACCACTACTCACGTGGCATCTTCACCTCCCGCCAGCAACAAGACAAGGCCAAAGGCAGGGGTAGATTTGTGGCGCTGCCAGCTATTTTCGTTCTGGGGGGCTTGCTCATATATTCGCTATACCCAGGGCATGAGCTGCGACTAGCGCAACTCGCGAGGCATGATGGGCAGAATAGGCAGAAGTCGGCGAATGTGCGAAACGATGACGAGTCTCAAAACGAGCAGAGGGCTTGGTCGAAATTTGCCAAGGCCTTCGAGGATTTCTCTAATGTGACTGACATCGAATGGTCAAGCCTGTCAGACCGCATCGTGGACATGATCCTACCTGACTGGTCGAAGGCGATCCCCAGACAAGTCCGAAAGCTCCAAAGAGAGCTGTCTATGGCACCTGGCTCGCTGGCCGATGTGATCTGGAAGGAAGCCCAGGATCCGTTCATCCACCCTGAAATTCGCTATTCCGCCAAGGTGCGCGTCTCAGATCAGCTCTGTGACGAGGAGAAGGAGTTCCTTGCCCGCCGGAAGAAAGTCGCGACGGCAGCTTTGGCCAGGTATCTCGGCTTGGAAGAGCAGGACATCAATCCAGAGGACGTTCCTACCATCGCAGTATGTGGTTCCGGAGGCGGACTACGAGCTCTGGTAGCTGGCACGGGCTCGCTGCTGGCGATACAAGAGGACGGACTGCTCGACTGTGTGACGTATACCTCGGGCGTGAGTGGGTCATGCTGGCTCCAGTCCCTCTTTCACTCGTCTTTCACCAACGGACGACTTGACCGAATCATCGACCACATGAAAGCTAGAATAGGGGTACACTTCGCGTATCCACCGGTTGCCTTTTCATCCGTCACGACGGCCCCCACAAACAAACTACTACTAAGCAGTATGGTGGAGAAGCTTAGGGGTGACCCTAATGCTAGTTTCGGCCTCGTTGACATCTACGGCATCCTCCTCACGGCAAGGCTGATGGTGCCGAAGGGCGAACTGGGTGTGAACGAGAGGGATTTCAAACTTTCCAACCAACGAGATTATGTGAAATATGGACAAAACCCAATGCCTATATACACGGCCGTGAGACATGAGATACCAGGCCAAGATGACCTACCTGGCTCTAATATTCCTCTGCCGGAAGACGTAAAAGAAATCGCCAAGCAGGAGGCATGGTTCCAGTGGTTCGAACTTACACCATACGAATTTTTCTGCGAGGAATTCAACGCTGGCATTCCAACGTGGGCGATGGGTCGAAGATTCAACGACGGAAAAGACGTTGCACCCGCGAGTGGCCTTCATCTGCCTGAACTACGTATGCCTATCTTGATGGGGATTTTCGGCTCTGCATTCTGCGCTACGCTTAGCCACTACTACCGTGAAGTCCGGCCTCTCGTAAGGAGTCTCACCGGTTTCTCTGCTATCGATGACATGATCCACACACACAGTCACGACCTGGAGAAAGTCCATCCCTTTGACCCTGCGCAAATCCCAAACTTTGTTTATAACATGGAAGGCAAGTTACGGTTTACCACACCCACTAAGGTTGCAAGGAGTGAATACCTCCAACTGATGGACGCGGGCATGTCGAACAACTTACCGTTATACCCATTGCTTAGACCCGGCAGAGATGTCGACATCATTGTGGCATTCGACGCTTCAGCTGACGTTAAAACCGACAATTGGCTGTCCGTGGCAGACGGCTACGCCCGCCAGCGCGGCGTTAAGGGCTGGCCTGTGGGCGTAGGATGGCCGAAAGCCTCAGACTCGCCGGAGGAAATCGAACACCAGCTCGAAGCAGCACAGGCCGACTCCCCAGCAGAAGCTAAACACAAGCTTCAAGAAGCCCAGCAAAAGCAGAAAGCACATTTACACATGCCAACAGGTAGCAAGGGCGAGAACGAGCAGCAACAATCCGCACCGACAACTCGGCAGCCCTCCGGGGAGGCAAAGGAGAACATCTCGCACCCCGAGACGTCCGATCTCGGATACTGCACGATCTGGGTGGGCAGCAAGGCGGAGCGGTCCTCGGAGCCTCCGCCGCCGTCCAAGGCGCTGACGGCGGACGACGAGGCGTCGTGGCAGCAGCTCAGTGAGCCGGACGCCGGGCTCGCCATCGTTTACCTGCCGCTCCTCGCGAACCCCAAGGTGCCCGGGGTCGACCCCGCGCGCTCCGACTACCTGAGCACGTGGAACTTCGTGTACACGCCCGAGCAGGTCGACGGCGTCGTGGCCCTCGCCCGAGCGAACTTCGACGAGGGCCGTGACCAGATCCGCGGCTGCGTGCGCGCCGTTTACGAGCGTAAGAAGCGGGAGCGCGAGGAGCGCGAGGAGGGCATGCGCCACGACAAGTATCGCAGGCTCGTGAGGCTCGGGATTAATGATAGGCTCGGCGAGGGGGACCACTTTAGTTAATAGTTGACGAGTTGACGTTGGCGGATAATTACGGGAGCTCGGTTATGTGTGTATATGGGTACGTACCTATGAGAACGGAGCGTGGATTTCGAGCGTAGCGGGCTTCGTTTTTGTGTCTGTAAATATATTAGATAGAATACGGAGGAAAGGTAGATGATAGATACCCTCGAATGTGCTCTAGTAGATGGATTAATATTTGATGAGAGGACTTGTTCCGTTCAAAGCCCGTCGTCCCTCTGCGGTCGAAAACTTAAGATGGAGTTTCCTAAAGAACGGTGTTCAATGGACACTATTTCACCATGCGAGATCTTGCCATCTAGGAATACGACATCCCTTACAGTCCGTACACGTCGACGGGATGAAAGGCGTATGTCTATGTATGCAAAAGTTATTTTTACACGGACTGGTCCGTTGGCAGGCCTACGCCGGGGGATATGCTTGAATATATAGTACAAGTGAGGAACGTTCCCAGGCCGAACCGTCCCGTCCCGGTGCTGTCTTAAAACCCAAACCCGGCCTCCTCGTGATATATGGGCGCACCCAACAATTGGTACATCATATTCTTTCCTAGGTATTCGTGGTGGGGGGAGATTTTCGTACACTGAGTCGCCGCAAGTCCCCCCAGACCTTATTCCGAGCGTTCCCTGAAGATTTTCCCGCCCTGCCCCTTTTTCCCCGAAAAAAAGGTACCCTCCCTTGCGTAGGTAGACTGGCCGGTCGATCAACCGTTTCCTCCTCTATGATATTACCTCGCCGATATCGACGTACAGTGGCGTCCAGGGCGCGGCGTCCTCGGCGAAGGTGTCGCTGGGCAGGCCGACGTCCTCGCCGGGGCTGTAGAGGTACCAGGCCTTGAGGCAGTTGATGGCGGCGGCGATGCGGGCGGCGTCGAGGCTGGGGCCGATGCCCTCGCCGAGCTTGTCGCGGCCGCTGTAGATGCCGACGACGAAGACGGGGGTACGGCTCATGCGACCCGTCTCGCTCAGCAGGCGCGCCACGGGCGGCTCGAAGTTCTCGCGCGCGCACAGCCGCACGAGCTCCCGCGTCGGCAGCTTGAACTCGAACAGCCCCGCCAAGTCCAGCCGCCGCGACAGCACGTGCGACTTGATGAAGGCCTTGGCCGCCTCGCGGTCGCAGTACAGGTAGACGGCACCGATGACGGCGCGCACGAAGTTGGCGTGCGCGCTCTTCTCGACCTCCTCCATCACCTCCTTGGTATTCCGCTTGGCGCTCACCTCCGGGGCCTGCGCCTTGGCCGATGCTGCTGCCTCCGCCGCCGCCGCTTCCTCCTTCGACAGCATCTCGCCGAATGGGTCGTCGTATAAGATTCGACTGCTCATGCCCCGCCGCCACTTGTACTTGACCAGCTCTTTCGACTCGGCGCGCACGTAGCCCCATTTGTTCATCATGACGGTCGGCCTATCGGTGGCGTATTGCAGCAGGCCCGGGTCCACCTCCTCGCCCGGCGCGGCGGCCGCCTCGACACCCCACGCCCGTGCGACCTGGTGCAGCGCCGGCACGCCCGCGTACCCTTTCATCGCCGCGAAGTTGATAGTCATTGGCAGCCGCGGGTACCGCGCCACAAGAAATTCCGACGTGTGGTATTGCAGAAGGGCGGACCCCACGAACGCCAGATTCGCATTGTTGAAGCGCGGATGTGCGTCCGCCGAGGGGTCGACCAGCGTCCGTGCTAGCGTCTGCAGCGGGATCTTGGACGATAAAGAGAGCCGGGCATGCAGGGCGGCGAGCTTGGCGGACCGCAACGCTCGGTCCGGGTGGGGTGACGGAAGCGGTAAATTGCGTGTGTCGGGGATATCTGGAGGGGCGGCGGTGTCCTCATGTACGACTTCGGCTGCGGCTGCCGCTGACTGGCATCTTATCTGGTTCTGGTTCTGGAAATATAGCGACGGTGTCTGTGTCGTCGATCTGCAGCAATTCTGATCGGCTCGTGGTATCCTCCGAGTGGCCGGGCGGCAGGGTGTTAAGGTGAGCAATTGGCTCGATAACCTTTCTATTCTCTTCATGATTTAAATATTAGGTTGTTGACTCTTCCCTCATCCCACCGTGCTGGAGCTGTTGGGGACACGAGGGGCGGCCGTTGGCGGGCGAGAACTAAATCGCTGGGTTGGGTATTCGGTCTCGTGCTGGCCCTAGAAAAAGTTTCTGTGGAATTGAAGCAGCTGGCCGGCTTGGGAGAAGCTCCAGGGTCCCATTCAGCCATTGGTCACTGTACGTTCGCACAGTACGTGCTTGAGATAAGGCTATCTTAAGCACTAAGATAAGGGGCTATCTAGGTACCTAAGTACATAGGTACCTACCGCTAATCCGGAAGATCCCCGGGCCGTTGAGCTTCAAGTTTGGGGAAACCCCCCCCCCCCCCGGGCGCTGGAGGCGAAGTCGTGCCAAGATTCCATCTACAAGCCAGCTATTCAAAAGTGGACCTCGATATAACGACGACATTCCCGAGAGACAGCTACAGTTACTTTCCCTACGAATAGCTCGCCAATTGATTACACCTCAAAACTCCGAACATCTTATAATTAGCCAAGATGGTAAGGCCTCCCGATTAGGCGTTTTTAACTGCATATACTAACAAGCATCAGGGCGGTGGTGCTCGAGTCCCGTAAGCTAAGACGTAGCCGCGATATTTCACCCGATCGTTCTAACACATTCGACCACCTGCAGTTACCCCAAGCACGTCTGGTCGCCGGCCGGTGGCTGGTATGCGCAACCCTCGAACTGGAAGACGAATACCGCCATCTTCACCGGCGTTATTGTCGGCATCACGGCCCTGGCGTGGAAGCTGAGCGCCGAGCGGGAATATAGGCACAAGATGCCGGAACAAGGCCGGTTCTTCCCCAGCCGGTAGTACGTTCGAATCTCTCCCGGAGCGTGCCTGGCAGCATCCCGAGTCGCTGACATTACCCCACAGTTGGAGTAAGCAGATCAAGCAGTACGAAGCGGAGCAGAAAGCGAGCAAGGGAGAATCATAGACCTGATAGACTCAACGCGAGCAGTCATCGACCTGTACATATTATACAATTGGAAGCGGGATACACCACAAGCTCAGTCTTAGCCAACTAAGGATACGGACTGTGAACTGACACAATCCAGTATCCTCATTCTAATGACGTACTAGAACATCAGGCCACCATCTGGACGAGTACTATGTGTACTGTCTCCATTTCCCGCGACAGCTAACTATCCGATCCACCTCATGGACACTTACCGAGTTTATGAGCTCTGGGATGGAAGCTGAGAAGTGCTGATGATGTAGCATCTTTCTCCCGTCCAGTTATATTTGCCAAGAAAGGCGCTGATGGTGCTTATTCAGTTTATAACCATGGCCTCCCGGGTAGCCAGGACATATCATCTCGTTACACAACGCGAAGATTCGACTTCTTATTTATAATACTCCTATGATTAGACACCCTCACTTCCTTGCACTTCTCCAGCTATGTCGGGAAATATATGTACCTAGAGGGGAATCTCCCTTGGCTGTAAGTAAGAGACAGGTAGGAAGTTTCAGGGGCACGTTCGCACTTAATGCAGTACATAGACGGCAATGGATCAGCCTTTGAGCACTTGGGGACGATAAGGATCATGTCGACATAACGGGCCCATCTAATTACAACAGAAGTCCTCGATATCTGCGACTATACTCTACAGCTATTAGATGCAAGATGTTGCGCTGGCCCGTTTAGCTAACTGCACGGGCCCGGTTGTACCCACCCCACCTCTTTAGAACCGGTGCCGCATTCCCTCGGGACTTTCCAAAGGCTAAGGACCTTGCGTTCTGTAAACTCCTCGACGCCAGCCATTCCGCCGATTCGGCCATAGCCAGAGTTTCCTCCAATACCGCCATTGGGTAAGGAAGCTTGGATATAAACAGTAGGGCCATTGATATGGCAACTGCCAGCTCGGACTTGCCTCCCGGCGTCGAGTGCGCGCATGATGTCCCCAGAAAGCACGGAGGCGCACAGGCTGAAATCGCTCCTGTTCGCGAGTCTGACGGCCTCCTCGTACGTATTAATTCTGTTAAACAGCGGAGCGGGCCGAAGCTTTCTTTATGGAATATGTCCATCTCTGGCGTCACCCCCCTGAAGACACGCGGTGCTATGATGGTTTTCGTTCGGCCCGGTTATAGTCATAATACCGCGTAGCGGCTTTGTATGTGAGGATATAGCGTCTTTCATCAGTGCTAGTATCCGTGCCACCGACGCGAAGCTGTAAAGTTCGGAAATCGACACCTCCGGATCGTCTTTATTATTCCTAATCTTCAGTTCTCCGATCCTTTGCAGCAGGAGCTCTTTGAACCTCGCCGCTAGGGATGTGTGTAAGATAACTCGTTCAGTCGATATGCAAATCTGCCCTACATTGGAAAAGGCTCCGGAGACGACAACTTCCACTGCGTCCTCTACATTTGCGTCGTCCAATATCAGCACCGGAGCACTACTGCTGAGTGTGAGGGCGCATTGTTTCAGGCATGTTACCGCCCAGCCGGCGGTGATTTTGCCGACTCGATCGCTGCCTGTGAAGTTGACACGCCTAACAAAGGGGTGCCACACTGCATATTCCGTGACGGCTGGCGCTCTGCCTGCCGATGTGGGCAAGAAGTTTAGGCAGCCAGGGGGCAACCCCGCCGCAGCTAGTGCCCGTACTACGAGGTGCTGACATTTTGGAGAATACTCTGACGGTTTCAGGACCACTGTATTGCCACATATTAAGGGCGTCGCAATGGCTCCTGCAGTAAGACTTACCTAATGATGGCTAGTTGGGCTGCGTCTCGCCTGCAAAAGAGGTGGGCAAGAGCTCACAGGTGCATTCCAAGGGCTGAGAGCAAACACGGCACGGACAGGCTGCCTCTCAACCAGTATCGTTGTCCCAGGCCGGTCAGCTGGGCATGATATCGCCCTCGATGTGCGTGACCAGCCCGACCGACTCGCGCAGGATCCCCACCGTGGCCGCGGTGTTCACCTGGGCCGAGCTCCTGGTAACCGACACCGAGGTGGCCCTGGGGAAGACGATGCGGCCCATGGACGTGCTTCCGCGCGACTAGGTTTCGAACGCCGCCCATACGCTCTTGGTTACCCTGCTGTAATCCTCCACCTTTGCGTATGCGCGGTCGTAGATCCGCTCTCCCCTCATGGAATTCACGACTCCGAAAGTCGCGCCGTCCGCGCTCGGCGTGTAAGAGCCGTCGATGATGAGCAGCTGGGGCTCGGAATGGGGGCTTGCGTGCCAGCCATTGCCGTAGCGAATTTCACCTTCGCTAACCATGTTGATAATTTTGCCCGTCGAACTGAATTGCTTGAAATCCAGAGATAGCTCTGCAAGGAATCCATGACTGTCGAACGAGGGCGGTTAAAGAGGCTGGCGTCTTTGGTTGCATCCGTCCTTCCCGGCCGGTCGCTCTGCCCGGACCGTCTGTACGCTTCCCCTACTCTGCGTATATCGACCCTCTCTTTCTCTAACCCATTCACGGTTACCAATAAACCGCGAAACCACCCCGCATATGCTTGTCACGTGTCGAATTCTGAATCAATGGACCCCGAGTAGGGGTAAGCTAGGTTAAGCTACCCGGTACTTTTCTCCATTTCCCCGATCTAGTACCACGATCTTGGAACCGGAAACATGATTCCTCTTCCCCACAAACCGCGGGCGTGGGGGAGCGAGGGTGATGCTTAAGCGACATAGATGGGGTTATGGCACCTAGCTAACCAGGTCCAACTTACCACAGGCGTAGACCACAATTGGCGCCAATACATGAAGAGAATCCATCCCGAAGAACGGCGGTTTTGCTCTTATTGAGTCAGTTCATTGCAAAGAGCGCTCTCGTACACGGTGGCGATTTCATGACACCAGTATTCTATCCTCTTACACGATAAACTCAAGAAAGAGTCGTTGAACGTATCCGTATCCCGTAATGTCTTCGCCTACACTCCTCACGAGGCCCTCAGCAATCCTCCAAGCCCCTGCCTCCGCGGGCATTACTCACCACTTCGTTAATCTGGGTTCAGACCACCCGGCGTCCCTCGTGGCATTCAGCTCAGGGACGCCCACGAACCTCTAGATCTTCACCTCTTCGAATGAGATGAACGCCCTGTCCGCAGCCTCCGGATTCGCGCAAGTCATGGGGTGGCCGACGGCCGTCCTCGTCCACATAGAATATGGCACGCAGGGACTCGCGGGCCGATTCACAACGTGGAGAAGGGCCGGATCCCCGTCTTGATCCTCGCCGGCACGGACCCGGTGACGGTGTGCGGCGAGTTGCGCGGGAGCCGCAACGAGTACATCCACTGGGTACGGGACGCCCCAGACCAGCGACCGATCGTGCAGCAGTACATGCGGCACGAGCATGAAATCCATAGGCCGCAAAACGCCGCTCAGATAGTGCTGCGTGCCTTACAGTTTGCGACGAGTAACCCGCAAGGTCCGGCCTACCTCATCGCTAGTAGAGAAACGCTCGAGGCGGAATTCGAGGAACTTGGCAAAGAGTCGAGCTCATACCGACAGTATGAGAGGAATTCAGCTGTCGGAGCAATCCGACTGTCGCCGAAGCACTAGAGCATCTATCAACCGCCTTACTAGAATCCAAGCGACCTCTGATGGTGACCAGCTATTGAGGACGCTCCGCTCAGCGGTTCGAGGCGTTGAAGAGCTTGGCAGAGCTTATGTCCATCCCTGTGCACGAGGAAGCACCGATATACAACAATTTCCCGATTACATCTCTTCTACACCGGTGCCGCCGATGGAACGGCGGTGGCCAGCTTTCCGCGTTGGCTGGGATGGATGTGGTGCTTGTCATTGACTCTGACGTCCCGTGGATCCTCGCGTAGAGTAAACCGAGTTCGTCCGCGACAATCTTTCATCTCGATAACGATTCCTTCAAAGATTGGACGACGCCGTGGTCGTTGCCGTGCGGGAGACCTTGGAATGTGACTCGACACTTGCCCTGAAACGATTACAAGCCACCGTTAAACAGCATAGCACGTTTACTAACAAGCCGGCTCAGAATACTATCAAGAACCGCACCATCCTCCTGTAAGAGCGCTTTTCTGCAAAAAGAAAGGTACGCTTACAGAAGGCTGAATCGCCGCGAGAAGACGGCAAACTCACCGTTCCATTCTTCATGTCGCACCTCCGGGGAGCGACAGCCTATCTGCGCCTTATCGGCCTCAACGAAAGCACCACGAACCTGGGCAGGGTGGTGGCTCATCTGCACCAGGACGCGGCCTTGTCGCTGATCGGCAGTGGCGGCGGACCGCTGGGATGGTACTCCGGCACCGCGGTCCACCGGCGGCCGGTCCGCCGTGGCGTTCACCGGGGCCGGGACCTGGCTCCTCGGCGTCCTCGGCTGCGCGTACTGGATCACGAGGAAGCACGACACCGCCTTCCTCACAGTCACTGGAACAACGGCGGCTGGACGAGCCCCCAAGAACGCCTGCCTCAGACCGCGTCTCGAACTAGCTGCTACGGCTGAAGAGCGGGAGTTCGGGGGGAGGCTCAGCGATAGGCTGATGACCTCGGCCACGCCGTCTCCCGCGTTCGGGAGTGTCCCCAAGGATGCCAGCGATGCGTGGTGCCGCGTCGTGAAGGTGTTGGTGAAGCTCTTGACGCTTGGATGGCCATTAGCGTTGTCCGGGAGGAGAAGCGGTGTGCGTTGATCCGAGCGGTGATTGATAGTATAGTACTTAATTATATTCCTCGATTTTCCCTTACATCTCCCATTACTAGCTTTCATTTGACTCTCTTCATCATATATACAATTACCAGCAAAGACTTGTAGCCATAGTTGATGGGTTAAGACCGTAGCATTGTATTGCCCGATAAATATCCAAGTTCATACTTAGTTCAACGCTTCGTATTGACTGTACGTCGTACACCTCAATCCATTTATTCCTTCAAGAAATCTGTTACGATCTCTAGAAACTGCCCAAAGCCGTCGATATAGCAAGCATGTCCCGCACCCTTGATGATCTTCAAGTCCACAGATGCATTCGGGTCGCTGCTTTTCCTGATCCCATCCTCAATCCCCTGGCGTAGCTCCTTCATGCTCTCGGGTAAATTCGCATCTTTCTCACCGACGAGTAGTAGCGCGCTCTCCACGCCGCGGCCAGCATCCTCTAGCAGAGGTCGCAGGTCGAAACTCTTGCTGCGAAGCGCCCCACAGCAGGTCTCGAATCCGTCGACGCTCGTCTCGCTCATGGCCTGTCGCATGCGTGCTGTTTCGGACGGGTTCTCCTCCATCCACCCGCACCCGAACCATCGCTCAAGGGTCCCCTCGACAGTCGCATCCATATTCCCCGCTTGACGCGCACCATCCACTCGCGGCCCGAAGACATCGGCCGTTCCCGCATTGACGGGCGAGCACGAGATCGTATCGCACGCAACGAGGCGGGAGATGATGTTGGGGTGTCTGGCGGCGAACACGATGCCCGTCGTGGCACCCATGCTGACACCGACCCAGGCATGGAGCTTCGGGATTCCCACGTGGCGAAGGAGATGGCGCACGTCGTCCGCTAGCGAGTCGAAGGTGGTGGACGACAGATCTTGTGCGACGGAGGAGCCGCCGTGGCCGGGTTGATCGTAGCGTAGCACGCGGAAACCCTTTGAAGCCAGCACTGGAACCACACGATCCCAGGACTGGAGAGGGGCGCAAAGAGGGCTGGAAAGGATGACAGTTGGGCCGTCGGCTGATGATGATGATGATGCTGTAATTGCGTATCTCATAACACGCCCGGAGGGGAGCGTGAATAGTGCCGTCTCGGTCGACATGATAGCTTCACTGCGAACGATGACAATATTACAGCGCTTCTTTGATACAGTGAAGTATTAAGGAATTGGAAACGTGTGATATACGACGAGGGGAATGTTACGCTTAGCTTTACCTTGTAATACCTACCTACCCAGACCGTCATGCAGATGGATAGCGTCACTATGAAGCAAGCAAAATTAAGTGGCGCCTCTCTCCAAATCCAGATGAGCCGCGAGATCTCCACCTCTGTCCGCGTTACAAGCAACCACTCGGTCCACTTCCCCCATTTCACCATATTCTATCCCGAAGTTCTTGTGGGGTTACATTAGCAATACCGGGCCGCGGACATGCGTCTTGACCTCAGGCGGACCAGCTGTCATGGTATCTGTAGCGTAAATGCGCACTCCGCAGCCCCATAAAGGGGTTCTAATCGGCCCATGCGGGGTCGAGAGGAGTCAACGCTCCGACGTTTCCTTTATGAGAGTGGACATCGTAGTACGCTCAGACTACAGGATGTCCCCTAGCAGTACTGCGTCAGCAGCCGAAGCCAATCGTCGGCCCGGTCGCATGCCAGAAGAGCAACGGAGGCGCGGTGATCAGAGTTGCGACCTGTGCCGCAAGGCGACACATGACAGCCTCTGGGACGGGAGTGCAATCATAGAAATTAATGGCTATCAGAAACGTTGCAAATGTGCTCCGACTGCGGACGATCCTTCCCGATGTTTGGGCTGCCGAACTCAGGGGCTCTCATGCTCCTACACCATGCGCCGGAAGACTCCTGATTAAGGGAACGTAGGGGACCTAAGCGACCGGCATGTTCGAGGCAAGCCCAAGAAAAGTCTTGTTGTTGGGCTTGAATATACTGACCCTCCATATAGTTTCCGAGGTCTTGAGGCCATCGTGAAGGGGGTTGTCCCAAACGGCCTTACCACCACGACTGATGGTCTTCTACAGCTGTGCCGGGGCATGGGATACCCCATACCAGAACTCTCTCAGAATGCTAAAAATAACGCTAAACCAGATGTCATCCTACAAGATGGGCAGAGCCCTGGGGTCTATTGGAAGAGATGCTATCCGGAACATCTACGATTAACACCGCTTTACCCCACGTGGTCACAGAACAGCCTTCAGACCTGCCGGCCAACCGGACTGGGTGACGCCGGGGTCGAGGTCACGCCACCTCGAGAGGGCCTTCTTGGCGGTGGTGGGGGTGGAGATACAACCTTCGACGCTTTTAGCTTGCGATTATAACGCATACTTGGGGAAATGGGAGCAGTAGAACAATACAGAGAGCCAGACGGGAGCTCCATTGGCGAGGTCCTCAAAAGCCTCGAGGGATGTAACAAGGATGTGTTCAAGTAACAATGGCTCGCGCTTCCTTCCATCAAGACTGGAGAGCTCTTGTTTGATGAGCCCGAGGCGGGGGCAATGGCGTTCGAGCTCAAGGCAGTGCTCAGTTTGCAAGGCCGATCTCGCCTCAGAGCCGCCTTGTTGCTGCGTCTACAGTACCATTATGTTGCTCTCCTGATAACCCGGCCTTCCCTATTACAAGAGCTGTCGCTCAGCAACCGAGGTTCCAAGGCCGACAGAAACGTACATCCCTTGGGAAGCCAAAATAGTCAGAATAGTCAGCCTCGTTAACCGACACATGCTTACGACATGCCGGGCAGCTGGCGCGGAACATCCTTTTCCTCGGTGCTTTTGGTCTGGTGAACGGGATGTCGGGCCTCGACATCTTCTATATCTATTGGGCCGCGATGAATCTCAACCTTGGTGTCTTGAGAGCCTACTCGTCATGTCATGATGCGAGGAAAATAGAGGCTCTGTCCAAAGTAGTCATTCAGCCCAGGGAAGTGATATCTCCCGTCAAAAAGAGCGGGACCATGAAACGCTTAGCTAGGCTGATGGACGCGTTTTCCGACTACGTCCAGCACTACCTCAAGCACCGCATCACACCGCCAGGAGTAACCCCTGCGAACGCCGACGGGAACGCTGCATAGACCATCCGTGAGTCGGGAGCTTCAAACCGCGCAGGGGGTTCCGGTCAAAGTGCGGCCTTCCCGCCGATTAGGTCCGGACGCCCCGAATACTCTCTACTGCTCCAATGTCATGCTGCCTCTAGGGAATACTATCGAAGGTTGCGTCACGTCCGGTGATCGGGGAGTGGAGCTCGTGATTTTCGGCACCCTGGGATATGGGACGGAATTCTTCGGCTCGTTTCAAGAATCGAACGGAGGTTTTCCTATGGCGGATTGCGGTGGGGGGGTCGGACCTTCACGAGGCCATCCTTGCGGCGGCACAGAAGGCCGGTATCAAGGTCTTTAACAAGAAGCGGGTCGTATCTTACAACTTTGAGGTCGCCAGTGCTACAATATAGGACGGAGAGGTATTCAAGGCAGACCTAGTCATCGGTGCGGACGGCATCAACTCCATCGCGCGGCTTCTGCTAACCAGTCAACCGGACGTCCCGCGCGGGCACCGGCGATGTCGCATACCGCATCCTCATCCCCGGAAAGAAGCTCTATGCGCTGACGGGCGACTTCGTGCAGTGGCGGCTCTGCGACCTGCCCAACCTCACGCGCTGGGCGCACCCCTGGGGCAAGGCCGTCCTGCTCGGCGACAGCTGCCACCCGATGCTGCCGTACCTGGCGCAGGGGCGCTGCGCCGTCGTTCGAGGACGCTGCGGCGCTGCGGCAGTGCCTCGCCCTCGACCTCGACCTGTGCGCCGCCCTCAGACGCTACGAGGGATCCGCATGCCGCGCGCGAGTCCCGTCCAGGCCATGGTCCGCGGACACCAGTACATCCTGCATATCGAGGACAGCGAGCAGAGGGCCAGGGACAAGCGGCGACAGGCCAGCGCCTCCGAGAACCCCATCTTCCGGGGCTATGACGAGCGCCGGAAGTGGCTCTTCAGTCATGATGCTGAGGTCATGGTGTGGAGGATACGAATTGGCAGATGGCTACGCAGAGCAGCAGTGTCATTGCTCACTGAGCAGGGTTTAACCTTAAAGACATAGCATCAGATACTTATCTTATATTGGTATACATCCCCTCAGCATGCTCAGAACGCGGCATACATAGATTAATTTCGAATAGGTTGAACGTCAAATTCACTTGCACGATCTAGGGCCAGTAACCGTAGTTCGTTAGAAACAGGATATCGCATACAAGGGTAAGTGGTGGTGCATGGGATGCGACTGAAAGAGACCTCCCTCTCATTTTGGCAGTTGCTTAAAACAGCCGCCGCCTAGTGCCGAAGCGGTTAGTACACGTATTCGAAACGCTGCCCCTCGGATATTTCTTGCATCCAACTCAGACAGACTCGGTATTCATTGGGCGCCTTGGGAGATTACTAATATCCTTATATGGTCGGATCAGCTATAACTGTCCATACCTTTCTTTCACCAGGGGGGCCCTCCTGAATAGTTCTTGCACGGGGGTTAATCGCCAATGTGTAGATACTTCCAAATTCAGCAACTTGCGAAGTTCATTGTCCCAAAAGAGGCCTCTCTTGCCTGGACTGAAAAAAGTGATTTGAAGTTTTGTCACCCATCTCTAATGAGAGTTACTTCGTAAACACTTACTTGGATGTCGCTTTTTCTCGGGGTTTATATGAGCTGTCTCGATTAGGCTATCAGATACCCCATGTTAAGCAATTTTAACGTGCATCACCCACCATGCCTGTTTCTGAAAGGATTCGGGCGTAAATGCGTGTTGATGTCTAGGGACCCCTGCAAGAGATTGAGAAGAGTGCTGAGGGGGGATTTTCTTAGTCCAGGCACGAAAGCGCGTATCGGCCGTTTCTCATTTTCTTCATTTCAATGCTCTGGCATTTCGTCGCGGTGAATGGAATGTGAAACAATCTTAGCTTGACTGATCGCCGTCGTAAAATATCGACGTCCTTCTTTTGCTTCATGGGTCGACTCCAAAGGCTGCAATTGCCCTTAGCTCTAAATAGCACATACTGCCCATCGGGATGTGGAAATTATGCACAGTACTTCGCAATGGTCGGCCTTGAACAACGTGCTACTTTTTCTATATGCTTGTGCCTGAAGTATCTTATGGATTTTACACGTATAAAAAGACACACGAGTCGGGAGATGGGAGGTTTAGGGGAGTCCATCCCGTAACCAGTAGCCCCGAGTATGAGTGACAGCAGAAATCCAGACCTCCACCGAGTTGGAGCTTTCAAACGGAAAGAGCTAGGAACGTCAGATGAGATGCGATGCGATGCGATGCGATTTGATGCGGGTCAAAAAGGTACATACATATGACACTAGGCTTGGCGGCGCCGCTTGCGCCACAACTGGAAGGCCCCCCTGGCAGGCCATGGAAGGAGAAAATCTTGAAGTCAATTGCAAGTGCGCATGGCCTCTGCATCATCTTGGTAACTATGCGGGTCCCTCTTCCCATGTTACCGCCCTCCGTGCGGGTGAAGGCTCACTTTCACCCTCTTCTCATCTCAACCTCATCTGCTTGCTTGCCAGCCAGGTCTGAAGTTCCGCGACGTTCCTATCGCCGTGACCTGAGTTAATGTTTTATTTTTTAGACATTGATCACGTTCCTTTTTGGCGTCAATATTTCTTATTCACTCATTACCAGTATATTACTATTCTAGTTCAGACAGTCGTTTAACGAGCAGGCTTTGCGTAGCGGTCGATTCCTGTGGACCTATAATCTCTAGTATTCCGTATTGCGCGCCGTATCGTACCTAGATGCAGACGCATACTCACCTCACCACAAGACCCCCGCCCAGCCATCCACATTCCCGTTTCTGGCTTGCGTCCAACCGGCATCCTGCATCTGAAAGGCGACCATATTAAGCCGCCGGTCAGAGATAGAAGGAACGACTTGCAAAAAAGAAAAAATCGGCTTAGAATCCATTGTCCTATGGGAATCTTCGCCCTATGATTAGTGCCTTCCGCATTCCCTCAAGTCACTGACTGCATTCTGCCTTCTCCAACTGTAAACACTCGTTCATCAACATAGGAGACTTGGCGACCAACCTCATTCCTCGAAGCTGTTTTCCCAACAACTTCACAACAAATCACGATTCCACCACCTCCAATTCTTCGGGCGGAATTAAGTCAGTTTCATTTTGGTTACGGCTCGATATTCATCAGACTGACCTTGCAACAATTAATTAAAAAGCAACGCAGCCTCTATTCTACCCCGGCAGCATCTCACACAAATATCGTCGACAATAGTAGGAATTGGAGTCGCGTCGCCTACACAGCAATTTCGTCCGATCCGTTATAACCCCTAGGCACGAGTCAATTGGATAGCATGCGGTATTGAGCAATGATAGGACCAGAACGCCATGGTTTCGCAGTGCGAATGACAACTTCCGACTTGTGCAGCACGACGGATCGGTCTCTCGCGGCACACTCTGGAATACCCCAGAGAACCGAACAGTGCACTACGATGCTTTCCCTTTCGAGGTCGAGGAGGAAAGGTGATCGCGCCAACTGGACCATGCGCACTGCTTTACTCTCAATTCTTTCAACAGCACCGGTTACGATAGCCCAGACCGACTGTATCTCGTTATCTGGCTCTACTACTTGCCCGGCCTTTTCATCAGCCTCCATATCACCATCTGGCCGCGCTTCCGCATTTTAGTGAGTTCCAGCTTGCTTACTCATCCTAGGAACTCGTGTATCTTAGGGGGTTAAGGAGCGCCCGTTATCCAAGCCTGTGAAATGCTGACTATTTCTTCCAGCCCGTTCCTCCAGTTCGTCTCGGACACGGCTTCTTTTGACGAGCAGGTAGAGCAATATGTCCGAACGAGCTATGTCCAGCTCAAGTAAGTGCGACTGTGATCGGTTATGCGGCGTTTCAAGCTGACACCACTCTAGGTATCAAACCTTGCTCGGCTGTGGTAATGTCGATCTCATTAACACAACTGAGCACTACGCTCGTTTCACTACGTCAGTCATCTGTAACGCCATCGTTCAGAACTCTGATAGAGAGTGCGGCTTGACTGGGGATGCCGCGCGGCCTCTCTGCGCCGACTCTTGCGCCCAGTTTGCTGAGAGTGAAGCGTACATCGCAGCCGACAACCAGCTTTGCACAGACCCGAATGATGATCAGGTGGCGTCCCAAATCAGAGCGGATTTTCAAGATTGTGTTGTGCCGGCGAAATCACTGTCTAGTGTTGAGTGTATCCAGGCAATTGACAACGAACCGACGAACTGCGGATACGGCTCTAGCCTTATAGGGCTCTGCTCATATTGCGCTTCGGGGGGTATCAATTCTACGGACACTTGCTGCTACAACTCCGACGCCGAGACAAGATGTGTCGACGTGGTTTTGCCAACGATCATACCCAGCGTGACGTTCAGCACGCCACTACCCACCTCCACCAGCACGAGCACATCCACTCCACAAGACCCGAGCACGTCCACTCCGCAAGACCCGAATGATGGTCTTTCCGGCGGTGCGATAGCTGGTGCTGTCATTGGGTCGCTCGCGGGACTGGCTCTTTTGATTTTCCTGCTTTTCTTATGCATTAGGATTGCGCGAAGACGACGCCGCAGCGGCAGCAGCCAGAAGGGCAGTGTCTTTAACCAGCCGTCGCCTTCCAGGAAAGGCCCTCAGGTGACTAAGATTCCCGGCGGCACACCACCCCAGACTTACGAAATACACCCCGGCGGCAGAATAGCACGCATGTCGGCCTTGGAGGGGCATTCAGCGGATTCAAGCCCGAAACAGGGAGAGCCAAGGCATGGTGGCTCGGCGGGAACCGAGGCTGGTGGATATGCGACGAATAGGAGGAGAGGCGACACACGTGACACGTCCTCCGATGACTATGGAGAAAGCCCCCACTTGGACACCCGTGCCGGTGCCCTGCGAGCACCGCGGACGACTCGTAGAAATGGTTCGCTATCGAGCGGCTCGATCCTCGTGGGAGAAGACCCTCAGTCTCCAAGCAGCGGTGGAGGAATGCCATCACCTCCTGGCGTGGCTAGTCAACAATCGGAGCAACTGCCCTTCTTTAAGGACTACTATTCACAAGACGATATCCACCCCGGTGATAGGGTTGCGGTTCTTTGGGCTTACCAGCCGCGCGCTGCTGATGAGTTTGCATTAGAACGGGGGGATATGCTGAAGGTGGTAGGCATTTGGGATGATGGTTGGGCAACCGGAGTCATGTTGGATGAAAAGGCGGACGAGTGGGAAGCACGGCGGCAAGCACAGCGCGATAGCGGTGTCTCAAACACGTCGGCACGTGGGCGTGATATCTCGCCTCCTGCTAGCGGGGAGATCAAGGCGTTCCCCCTGGTGTGCGTTTGCTTACCTGAGCATTGGAGAAAGACAATTGAGGGGGACGGCTCCACAGAGACGGGGTCTAGTGCCCCCCACGGCCCCTGAGCTTGATGACTGTATCTCAGAATTCACTCTCCCGCGGGTAACAGTCCGCACAATTCTTCTACCCGTGTTGGCCGGGTGTTCTGGACTTTGGATCCGCCACAGATGTTTTTGACTCTCGCCACCGCTTATCCCGTCGACCTCATAGCCCCCGAACGTCTTTTGAACCGACGTCCGCGATGCCGAAGCCGTCATCCCAGATGGCCAACAAGGCATCAACCTTTTGCACATACACACGACAGTTTGCATTTTTACAACAATATCCCCGCTGCTTTGAACCCCATAGACGTGAATAATCTCTTTTGGACGACCGAGCGAGGCCTGGGATGACGACGTTTGGTCATAAGATGTTTTGGTGCCTACTGCGGTAGTGCTCTCCGGGATCTCTTTTGGACCCTTGAACGAAACGAAGAAATGCGAGATATCTAATTTACGACGACATGCATTGGGCCCTCCTCTTTTATTTCGAGTTGATATTTTATATACCCGGCTTGCGAGGAGATTTTTCAAAGTGTGGATGCTGTTGGGGAGGGCCGTTGCGACCTAATTCGATTCTGCTTAGAGGAGAGACGGATAGGAAGGGAGAAAGGGCTTGTATCTTGCACGAGGTACATACCTACTGAGGGGGAATCCGTAGAAGGTTTAGAGACTCAGATATATCTTACCACATAAGGGCCTCGGACCGGCCTCGTTTTACATAGATAGCAGAGATGCCCTCTAATCCACCCTCAGTACTTTCGAGCTCTGACGGTTACATCTCATATAGCTACCTAGTTAGACGCAACGAAAAACGCGTATTTCCCCAAGATGCCTCCAGCTTGTGATGGCGTAAATGAAGGCTACGGATTCCTAAGTAAGAACGATTAACCGCTTTGCGGCATCAGCCCTAGGACACATATATATGTTCTGTTGAATGTTCAAACCGGATGCAGATGACATATGTAAACTAGCGGGGCTCAGGTGCACGGAAAGCGTGATAAGAAGGTCGGCGCATATAAGCTCAGAATCCCGACTACCCAACAGCTTGGAGGTACCCACCAGCCGTCTGTCGCTGCCTTCCAACGTTTGGGTTTGCTTCCTACACTACCATGAAATAGGTCGACCTTGGCGCAACGATTTGCCGCATGAGCATCTGCATATTAGGTCTCGCATGAGGTGTCGTCGCAACCCTTGTGCCATGCGCCGAAGATGATCGATACGTTCTTGGCAGAACCATCGCTCCAGGCCGAGGTAACAAGATGGGCAACTCCTGGTCGCTCGCTTCGCCATCCGCCGGCTCTGCTGGCATCGACGTTCCCGAGCTCGCCGATATAGTACACGAGAGGTCGCTCGGCAGCGGCAGGTTTATGAAAAGCATACGCGCGAGGCATCACGATGGGGTCGTTCTCGCAAAGGTCACAGTCAAACCGTCCCAAGATACTTCGCTACAGGAGTACCGCGACAAGATATTGCGTATGACAGAGCGCCCTACCATTTCCTAATCTCTTGGACGTAATTCCGGTTTAGACGCTAATTCCGCGTGAAGAGGAGAGGGATAAGCTAAGAGACGTCCCGAACGCCTTGGGCTTCGAGCGCGCTTTCGAGAACGGCCTCAACGGGTTCCTCGTCCGACAGTATCTCTACAGCTCCCTGTATGATCGCTTATCGACGCGACCTTTCCTAGAGGATATAGAAAAGAGGTGGCTAGCATTTCAGCTTCTGTGCGCGCTTCGCGACTGTCACGCGCGCGATGTCTACCATGGTGATATCAAGACCGAGAACTTGATGGTGACGTCTTGGAACTGGCTTTACCTTACCGACTTTACCGGGCCTTTCAAGCCTAAGCAGCTCAACGAGGCGAACCCCGCCAATTTCTCCTACTATTTCGATCAGTCCGGCCGGCGGACCTGTTACATTGCGCCAGAGAGATTCGTCCCCAAAGATGATCTAGTAAACGATGGGTTTGTGGGCAAGCTTACCTGGTCGATGGACGTCTTCAGCGCCGGCTGTGTCATTGCCGAGATGTTTCTAGAGACGCCAATATTCAGTCTCAGTCAGCTGTTTAAGTACCGTCGCGGCGAGTTTGACCCCGTCATCTCACATCTTAGTAGGATTCCAGATCAGGGTCTGCGAGAGATGCTGTCGAGTATGATCAATCTGGATCCCCAGAAACGGTATTCCGCCGAGCAATACTTAGACTTCTACAAGGGCAAGGTCTTCCCGGAATACTTCTATAGCTTCTTACATCAGTACATGGAACTCATCACGGACCCTAGCAGTGGTAGAGCCCCTGTCTCGGGAGCATTCAAGAACCTGGGTGAAGCCGATGAACGAATAGACCGCGTCTATTATGACTTCGATAAGATATCGTATTTTCTGGGATATCAGGAGAACAAGGCCTCCTCTCAGGTAGCACGCTTCACGCCGAGGCTCGGCCTGGGCATGTTTCCTGTTCGATTAAACATACCCAACAACGAGCGCTTTGTTTCTACCGGACCACAGCCAACAAACGATGATGGCTCGCTGATCTTTCTTACCCTGGTAGCCGGGTCACTCAGAAACACCGCGAGGGCCGCCTCCAAGATAAGGGCCTGCGACGTCCTCTTAGCTTTTGCGGAGAGGTTAACGGACGAGGCGAAGCTGGACCGAGTTCTTCCCTATCTGATGACCCTCTTGAATGATGACGTTGATCTCGTTGCAATCTCCGCCCTGCGGACCGTTACCCAGCTTCTGGCCTTGGTCAGAGTCATCACGCCTGTCAACGCGCACGTATTCCCCGAGTACATTATGCCTAGGATGCAGGTTTTTCTGTCTGGAGCTTCCAGACAGCCCATAATGGGCAAAGACCGCCGAGAACCAAGCCCATTGGTCCGGGCGACGTACGCGTCTTGCCTAGGAAGCTTAGCGACCACGGCGTCCAAGTTTCTAGAGTTGACAGCCATAATGCGAGCGGAGGGGACGATTAGTACCGTCGACCCGGAGCTGGAGGCTGGAAGCGAATCGGGTGCTGCATATGATGGCTTGTTCGACAACGCGCATGGCGAACTCGTGGATCTTTTCGAGGCCCATGCAAAGACCCTAGTTGAGGATCCCGATGCTTCCGTCCGACGTGCGTTCCTGAGCTCTGTTCCGGAACTCTGCATGTTCTTCGGCAGTGCTGAGTCAAACGACATCCTCCTCACACATCTAAATACTTATCTCAACGATCGCGATTGGATGCTGAAGTGCGCCTTCTTCGACACTATCGTAGGAATCGCTGCATTCCTCGGTAGTACCAGCTTAGAAGAGTTCAGTCTCCCGTTGATGGTGCAAGCCGTTACGGACCCCGAAGAGCATGTCGTGCAAGCAGCGTTGCATTCGTTGGCCGAGTTAGCAAACCTCGGTCTAATATCCAAGGCCAAGACATGGGAGTTGGTGGACGTCGTCGGGCGCTTCACCATGCATCCGAACATCTGGATCAGGGAATCTGCGACTGAGTATCTAGCAAGTGCCGCAAAGTTGCTTTCGCCTGCGGATATTAGGTGCATCATTCTGCCTCTCGTCAGGCCGTTCTTGAAACCGGGAATTATTCCGGATTTTTCGGAGCTCGCACTTCTGGATGCGCTGAAAAAGCCTCTGTCCAGGACTGTCTTCGATCTGGCGTTGTCCTGGGCCCAAAAAACCAGCAGGGGTCTATTCTGGAAAGCAGTAAGGCAACAGAAGCAATCGACATTCACGATTGCTTCTACGGCGCTTGCAATTAGGTCGTCCCGAGAGACGCAGCCACAGACCCTCAACAAGGTAGCACGAAATGACGAGGACGAACAGTGGCTTACGCGGTTACGGAACATGGGCATGGCACCTGAAGACGAGTTCAAATTGCTGGCCTTGAGAGAGTTCATCTGGCGGCTGAGCCAGATGAAGAACCGCGACTCGACTTCTCAGGATATCTCTACAACCCCCTTGAATACTATTATACCTCTGAGAAACTTGAACGTTAAAATGCAGACAATAATGTTCGATGAGACAGCCACTCTCGATGAGCCGACATGGCAACAGCAAGAGGCTCATGCTCCTGACAAGGGTCCGTACACTATAGCAGATGCTTTGCTCGATGCATCCATGACAATCGACGAGCCCGTTGGCAGGAGACGACGGGCTGCCATCAACAACCACCGTTCCCGTCTGAGCAGTCATGGTGGAGCAGTGTCGCCGAGAACAAGAGATAACATGGCCCTATCACCCACGCAAACGCAGCCGTCTTCACCTATACGTAGCCCCGGAGGCCCTGACCAGTCAAAGAGGGCATCGTCGGTAACAAGAGGGCGCTATTCTCAGGATGATGATGCTACTTCAGTCTCGGATGCGCCTTACTCGTCGAGAAGAGCGATTCGGCACCAGTCGAGTGCACTTGAGTTAATGAATCGGAAGGACAGTGGTAGATCTGTCGCAGAGACGGGCACGACTGAGACGAATGCATTCGGCCAGGTTGGGGGCCCATTCACACAGAACATGCCGCCAAGAATATCAATCCCGGAAAACATCGCTGAAGATGGCAAGCTGGGCAACAGGTTACGAGCTGCCCATACCTACGAAGGCAACGATCCTAGTATTCTCAAGATGCTAGATAACATGTACGTCGATAACTACCCACACGACATAGCTGAGTTCGGCCCACTCGTTCCGCCCGTGACCCGACGGAAAGTTATCAAAGGGGCGGCAGGCAGTTTGAGTGATGAGGCTTGGAAGCCGGCGGGTAGGCTCGTTGCCACCTTCTCGGAACACACCGGTGCCATCAACCGCGTCATCCCGTCCCCTGATCATCAGTTCTTCATCACCGGCGGAGATGACGGATGTGTCAAGATTTGGGATTCGGCACGGCTGGAGCGTAACGTAACACACCGTGCTCGCCAGACGCACAGGCACGCGCCGGGCGCCCGAGTCGTGGCGCTCTGCTTCATCGAGAACACGCACACCTTCATCAGCTGCGCTACCGACGGCCGCGTCCATGTCGTTAAGGTCGACACGGCGATGACGGTCAACAACTCGACGAAGTACATCCGGCTGCGGCTGCTGCGCGAGTACCAGCTGCCGACGGGCGAGCACGCCGTGTGGTGCGAGCACTTCAAGCAGGACCTCAGCTCGGTGCTGGTCCTCGCCACGAACCAGTCCCGCGTCCTCAGCATCGACCTGCGCACCATGACGCTGCTCTACGCGCTCGAGAACCCCGTCCACCACGGCGCCCCGACCTGTTTTGTTATTGACCGCCGCCGCAACTGGCTCCTCCTCGGCACCAGCCACGGCGTCCTCGACCTGTGGGACCTGCGGTTCAGGATGCGCCTCAAGGCCTGGGGCCTGCCGAATGGCGGCGGCGGCGGCGGCAGTAGGCCGGAGCCCGTGTATCGCCTCGCGCTGCACCCCACCAAGGGCCGCGGCAGGTGGGTCTGCGTCGCGGGCGGCACGGGTCGCGGCGAGGTCACCGTCTGGGACCTCGAGAAGACGCAGTGCCGCGAGGTGTACCGGTGCAACTGCCCATCCTCGACCTCGTCCTCCAACCCGTTGAAGGATATGCCCAAGGAGTACAAGGCCTGGGACGTGGACGAGGACAGGCCCGAGGGCATGCTCGGACGGTTCGCGACCAGTATCGAGTTGCAGTCCCTCAAAGAATCCTCGTCGTCGTCGTCTCCAACCGCCGCCACGGCCACCAGCGGCGCCGACCGCGGCGTCAGGGCCATGGTGGTCGGCGCCGGCGCCATGGAAGACCAGCGCGACGTGCGCTACGGGTTCATCCTCACGGGCGGCTCCGACAAGAAGCTCCGCTTCTGGGACGTGATCCGCGTCGAGAACTCGAGCGTCTTCAGCGGCCTGCTCACCGCGGCATCGCCACAACAGCAGCAGGCGCCCGCCGGCCCCCCGGACGACGGCAACAACGCGAGGGGCCCCGCGTTCGTCTCGACGGCGCTCCCGAACCAGCCGGGCCTCGTGCTCAACCTCGAGCGCTGGCCGAAAGGCGGCGGCGGGGATCAGAAGGGCGGCGGCAAGGGCGGCGGCTCGGCGAAGGAGAAGCCGCCCAGGCACACCGTCATCTCGGCCGAGCAGGCGGCGCTGCTGCGGAGCCACCTCGATGCCGTCCTCGACGTCGCCGTCCTCGAGCTGCCGTACACCATGACGGTCAGCGTCGACCGGTCGGGCGTCATCTTCGTCTTGCAGTGAGCGCGTCAGCGGGTAGACGGGGTAAGGAAAGGCAGACGGTGACGGGTGGACAGGCGAGCGCAAGGAGTGGTGTTGAAATTACCGACCGACGAATTGCGCGTTTAGGTAGTTAGGTACAGACAGTGTTGCAATGGCGTTTGAGAGGGTCTTAGGTAGGTATTCTTATCTACTGTATGTACGTACGTAGCCTTAATTCTTCGGAAGATGGATGAATGGGCCATTGTTGATTTTTATTTCGGGTGCGTTCGGTATGGTGTTCCTTTTCGGAGCTAAGGATTAGGGAGGGTAGCAGCTACTTATTCTCTGCCCGTTCTTATGGGTGGGCATGATAGTTATTCCTACACCCCTTGACAGACTTCCTTTCTTGTCGCCTGCTCGGGGACATGTGATCTATCCTTCCTACTCGCATCTGTGTGTTCTTTACCCATAAGTCTTCTCACCGTTGGGCATGATGAAGGTTTCAATCAGGCCGACCCGTTTCCCATTCAAATTCCCAAGCAAAAAGCGTACGATGCGAAGCGCCCTGAAAGCGACATGGTCTTCCAGAGCAAACGCAGAAACAGGATGGATATTCTTCCAAACGAGGCCTCGGGCCATCTTCTATGATCGGTCTTCCCGGCTAAGGTATTTCATACTGGTACATTACATATTGAGAGCAGCAGTTTACAAAAATTACCACACGCGAAGGGCACGCACTCGTGCCTCCGGATTTCCGAGAATGCTCGCTCTTTCCTAAACGCCGAAACCGAACGTGTCCCTTTGACCGGGATCGTGAATGCACTTGTTGTCTTCAGCGTTCCGCCCCTATATCTCGCACCAGGCCTCCCTCTGCGAAAGACTTTATTTCTCTCGAACCGTGGGCTCTTCTCTAGGCGGCGCCAAAGTCTTGCGCCTTGCTGGAAACAAGCAGGCCGATGATCAATCCGAAGAGACCGAGGACGGAACTGAAGATTTCGATGACGAGGATCTTGACAAAGCTACAAGGAGGTTTTAAATAGTCAGCATATTTAGTTAATAAGGCAAAGTTGTCGTGAACACGCGTCGAGATCAAAACAAGGACAAGAAAAACAAACGCGAAACATACAGGGACGCATCGGCGGCGTCGGCGAGGGCGGCGCCGCTGCCGTTGATGCCGACGGCGATGCCGCAGACGAGGTTGCAGCCGCCGACGGTGACCCCGGCCCAGAAGAGCGCGAAGCCCGTGTAGTAGCTGTTGGGGGAGTAGAGCTCGGCCTCGCTCGCGTAGCCGACCTTGGCCGAGAAGACGATGGCCATTATGACGCCGTAGATGGCCACGACCTCGCAGAAGATGATGGAGATGAGGTTCTTGGTCCGGATCCGCGGTGCCTTGACGCCCGCGCCTAGGATCGACGAGCCCGTGATGAAGATGCCCCTGCGTTTGTTCCGTCACCGCGTCAGTCAGACATGTTTGGTAGTTGATGATTATGCAGTGCAACCCGAGAGCGGCGGTCGGGAAGGGGAAAGACGGGGGTGGACTAGATGTACCATGCTGCTCCTACTACCGAGAGGCCGATGCAGAGAGAGACGCCCAGATCTGCCCACGCATACGGCGATATCGATTCGAGAAATGCTCCGACCTGTTGAACGGTGAGACGACGCTGGGACGGGTATATAGTTCGGCTTCGGGACGTACGTTGAACCTCTCGCCGCTGCCGGTGAAGAGCATGTCTGCGAGCTGTCAGTTACCGTGTAATACGGTTGCATCCATTCATTTGTCCACCCATCGATCCGAGGCGAAGACACGTACAAGCTCCGACGATCGTGAGGAGAGTCGATAGACTCCCCAAGCCGTATGTTAAGCCGCCCATCTTGACAGAGTTCCCCGTGTGATGTCGCTGGCTGTTGTTCTTCGATGGGGCCGTGATAGGGAGGTAGAGAGTTGCTGTTGCTCGGCAAATGGCTTCTTGGCCCTGAAATCAGCTCAACTTTGCTCGCTGCAGAACGGAGCTACGCTAAATACAGTACGGGATATGGCGATGTCAAAGGGTTCACTCACAGTCGGCTGCTAACTAGTGCCAGGCAGAGCTCCTTACCTCCCAGTCGGCGCCACGCTTGAATGTCGGCAATGACACCTTACATAAGCAAGATAATCGGCCCTCGGAGAATTGGAACTTCCGGAGACGGCTGCTTGTACCTATGTATAAAGGTACCTAAGTACTTCCCCGAGCACCCCTCCCTTGAGTCACTGGCGTCGGGTGCTGGAATCAAATCAATGGCGGGGCACTTCTCAGTGGGTGGCAGCTCTATCGAAAAATTACCTGCCATTAACGTTTCCGACCCCTCCAAAAGACTCAACGAGGAGAAACCATCACAGCATACACGACCATACGCACATTTATACTACAATCCCCGATAACGGGACGGAAACACCAGCCAAACTGTCACTCTACCGCTCCTTGCGCCCTCTGTCACGAGGCCTGCTGAACAACATCATCCACCGCACCATCACCATCACCACCACCAGCAGCAGCAAGATGGCGTCGGCTCTGGAGGCGCAGAAGCTCTCGCCGACCGAGGAGGCCGAGGTGCAGCAGTGGCTGACGACGTCGGAGCGTCTGCGGGGCGGCTCCGCCTCGTCCGACGCCACGTCGGACATCCTCGACAAGCTGGACGCGCACCTGGCGTCGCGGACGACGCTGCTGGGCTCGAAGCCGTCGCGGGCCGACGTGGCCGTGTACGAGGCGCTGGCGCCGGCGGTGCGGGCGTGGACGGCGGAGCAGCGCACGGGGCGGGCCGGGGGCCGGCCGCACATCGTGCGCCACCTCGACTTCGTGCAGAACAGCCCGGCCGTGTTCGGCCTGCGCGTCGACGACGCCGACAAGATCGCCGTCGACCCCGAGGAGGTGCTCTACGTCAAGCCGCCGACCGACGCCAAGGCCGAGAAGAAGAAGGCGAAGGAGAAGGAAGCCGCCGCCGCCGCCGGTGGAGGTGCCGCTACGACCGTGGTTGACCGCACCAAGGCCGCTGCCGGGGCCGTCAAGGACGCCGCCGTGGACGCGAAGGACAAGGCGGCCGCAGCCATGGGGGCGGCAGCCGGCGGCGCCGCCGGCGCCGAGGCGAAGCCGAAGAAGGAGAAGAAGGAGAAGGCGCCGAAGCAGCCCAAGGCCCCCGCGGCGCCCGCGACGCCCCCCTCGCCGCGCCTGATCGACATGCGCGTGGGCCACATCCTGAAGGCGGTCAAGCACCCGGAGGCCGACAGCCTGTACGTGTCGACGATCGACGTGGGCGACAAGCCGGGCGCGGACGATACGGAGGAGTACGAGGGCCGGACGTGCCGGACCGTGTGCTCGGGCCTCAACGGGCTCGTGCCGCTCGAGGAGATGCAGGGCCGGAAGGTCGTCGTCGTCGCCAACCTCAAGCCCGTCAAGATGCGCGGCATCAAGTCGTGCGCCATGGTGCTCGCCGCGTCGCCGCGCCTCGCCGAGGGCGAAGCCGACGATCACAAGGGCCCCGTCGAGCTTGTGGCCCCGCCCGCCGACGCCCAGCCCGGCGAGCGTGTCTGCTTCGAGGGCTGGTGGGGCGAGCCCGAGGGTGTCCTCAACCCCAAGAAGAAGATCTGGGAGACCTTCCAGCCGGGCTTCACTACCACCGATAACCTGGAGGTCGCGTTCGACGGACGTGTCGTAAAGGAGGCGGGCAAGGAGGAGGTGGGCAAGCTGGTCACGGCCAGCGGTGGCGTGTGTACGGTCAAGAGCTTGAAGGGGGCTACGGTGCGATAGCGGGATGATCATATTCAACCCTTATGCGAGGCTGGGCGGAGGTCACAAAGAAAAAAGAGTATAACGAGTTAGACGAGATAAACTAAAAATTCCCAGTGAACGACATCGTTATTCGGATCTAGCTACAAGCATCGATCTCCTTTCTCGGCTCGAGAAACCTTTTCCCCCGCGCGTGCGTGAACATCAGCAAATAACCAGCCACCACCGTTTTCCCGTGACAACCGCCCACCTCGCCCGTTGGGCGCTGCTTAGCCGTGGTACGGGTACGTCGGCGTGCTATATGCCACGGAGGTAATGGTAGGCGTGCCGGGGCAGCCCGTCGTGTACGTGATCCATTCCGTCGGGATGTGGCAAGGGTCGCATGTTGCGCACTCTCCGTTCGACACAGTGGTCGTCGGCGTCGTCGGGCAGCAGTTCGTCGAGCACGGCACCGTCGTGCTCGACACCTTGATGTACAGCGGGCACACCTGGTCGGTTGCCGGCGGGGGGCAAGAGAGTGTGGGGCAAGAGGCTGTGAGTGAGTTAGTTTTCCTTCTTTCATTCTCCTCTTATTCTCTTGGGGCCGGGTGGCAGAAGGTGCTCATAGTGGGAATCGTAGCTAGGAGGTGAAGGCAAGGGGACGCCGTAGAAGGAAAGGGGGGTGTAGAGTGAACGAATAGAGGAAGACGGACGTAGTGAGTCAGGCAGAAGGCCGACTGTGCAAAGGAAAAAAAGAATGACGAAGAGAATAGAGGAGGAAAGACTCACCGGCCGGGGCAGTCACGGTGTGCGTGTAGCACAAGTGAACCCCGGTCCACTCCGTCGAGTGCGCCGTGTCGAAGTACGTGGTGGTGCAGGTCGGCGGTGCCGGCTTCACCGGTTTCTTCGTCGTCGGCACCGGCTCGGGCTTCAGTGGTGCGTTTGCAGGCACCGCGTTGCTGGGTGACGGGGATCTCGTTAGCTAAGTGGTCTCTGCTAACGGGGGCAGAGGCGTGGAAGAAATGTTACTCACATGGTCGCCAGCAGTCCGGCGATGGCTGCGAGGAAGACGATGTACGGGGAGAACATCTTGTTGATGAGGTGTTTAGGTAGGTCGGCAGGTTGGTAGATGGGTAGATGGGTAAAGCTATGTATGTAAGTGTACTGTTATCGACGGACTGAGAAACTTGGTGGTGACTCGTAAGCGGGATGCACTGAGTTCTACCGAGCTCCCCGAAATCGAGATGTATGCAGTGGGTGAGTAGGAGGAAGGAGATTGAATGGCAGAGTTGGGCGGGCGATACGAGTTTAAGCTGGATCGTAGGAAGGTGCTGTAGGTGAATGATTTCCCCGTCTCACCTGCCTTCCGTTGGGGTGTGCTTGCCGTCAAGGTTGATAGCTTGAATTTGTATTATGCATTCTCATCGTGGCTTTCTCCCCAGCTCAGCTGTCTTACCTCGTCTGTATCATTGCGTCACGGAGGCGGGAGGCGCAACCGGCCACCTCAAAATATCCATCGAGCCACCTCCAGCTTTCGCACTAAGCCCTTGGACCAGCTCGAGTCACTAACAGACGTTCAAGCTAGCTCGTCACAGCTCGTATTTGCCTAAGTAATCTGTCTATTAGGTCGATCACCCTGGGGGTTTTGATAATGGGCCGTCTAGTCTCAGCCCTGGGGTGACACGTAACATAGGGGATCTGCATGCTAGTGCGAGATTGCTTCCCCATGGCACATATATATGTACGCCTCCATGCTGCCCGGGTCTGGGCGTAACCCCGACCCTTCCGGGTGGTGCACCAATCACGAGATAGGGTGGCTGGACCGTCTCCTTCCAGCATTCCCTCGCCATGTCAGCCTCTGCGAGTAATACGTATTGATCTTCCCACGTCACACCGCGAAAAGAAAAGGACGGGGGCAGCTGAAAGATCAGCTCATGTCCTGTCTCCCTTACGTGAACGCCGACTTACGCCAGATATGATGGGGGCTGATGGGTATATCGATGTTGCTGCTCTCATCGCATTGACCCCCCAAAATTAGGTGTAATTAGACTAGTAGATATCCGTCCGGACTCGACTCGACAGGACAGGTAGGTCGTAGCTGTCGACCACGGCCATCGGCATAATATGCACGCACACGCGAACCGACGCAGGTCCAGACGGGTATCGCCCTCCTCTGTCCTACTTCATACGTATGCACGCAGTGACTAGAGCCGATCGGTGTGTCAGCAATGGTAATACACTGTCTTTTCTGCGTCAGAGGAATATACTGGGGAGGTGCTGACATTTTGTGCGCCCCTAGACATCCCGTCCACACATGTACTTGGTCCGTTACATCGAGCAGACCAAGTAGATCCCTAAGCCTTCGCGATGCCGTATTTCCTACCTAATATACCCACGAGGAATGATAGGAACACGGCCCTCCTCACTCAGGGGCATCCGAGAGCGCTCATATTATTGTGTCGTCGTACCTTGGATAGAGTCACCTACTTTTAGCTAGCCAGCTTTCAGCGTAACCTGGCTGATCATCAGCCACGGGTAACTACAGGCACTGGTTCACTGTGACGTACGGGCGCCGTCATACACGGTCAACCCCAAAAGGGGGCCAAGGGTCTTGTAACACGGTATTTGTAGTTTGATGTTTGCAGCTTCCAATCCGGTCGGTCATTCCCATCCACTTCGACCATGTTGCGAGACGCAGGGGCGATGATGAGCATTGGTTGCGTATCTACTATACCTCGACAAGGCCGGTAGGTATATAGTGGCTGATATTTTTGTTCACTGGGAGACGAGATGTAAGTCCACCCCCTCTCAGCTAAGAAGGAGGTCATATATATATAAATCATAATAGGGTCCCATATTCTTCAAGAAGGAGTGCCGTAGCAGTGGACTGTGATAGATTGGAGCCCTGTAGTAGCAGTTGCCGGGGGCTGAGACATGACTTTTGTCTTCTCTCCTTTCCCCCAGAAGGAAGTAGTCGAACCTGGCCTGAGCTTTTTTGCCTTTTCATCTTCCTATTCCCGTTTATCTTCGTACGCACGATTATCATGTGAATAGTTCATACAACATAGTCTTGTCTATACTACTCAGGCAAGGTATCTACAGTAAGACAGCGTTCTTGGCTCTTGCTCGGTTCTGTTTGTTTCTGATATAGTGTTGCCCTGTGAAGTGCTCGTTACCAACTGGAAAGGCAAGGCAAATAGCATGACCGCAGACACAGTAATCGAAAAGGGCACTCAAAAATATATCAGCAACGGGACACTCGTGCCCGACGTTCTGGTATTGTGGCGTTTCTCCGTCATATACGGGGCCTGAACGTCTATACATCCATACATAGACCATACCATCCTCGTCTCTTCTACGTTAAAGTCTCCCCAAATATACATAGCCCGAACGCGCGTCATGAGGCTTGACTAGTAAGACTCCTGCCCAGCCGCGTATAATACAAGATTTGTACATGAGATCTCTCATATGCAGTGCGCTTCTTCTACCGAGTGCTTTCCCCAACCACGTTAGAACGCCATCATAACACGTTATAAGCACCAACCCAACGCCTTAGAATGCATTCGCTACCGGGTGGAACCGGGATGTGTCACATCCTTGTGACAAATACCACCAAAAAAAATATAAGTTCTATCAAGATCAGGAGAAGAAATACTCGCTGGTCTTGAGCCTCGATACGTCGAAGTCTCCCTGTAGTTATCTGTCAGCAATTTGATCTTGGGCCGGCGACCCGAACAGGACTTCTCACCTTCTTGGGTATCTCGGGAAAGGTGAGTGGGAGCCAGAATTGAAGAGGACTCTTCGGTTTGCCCGCTTTCACTGAACGCTTGGTCGCCCCGGTCAGTTTCAATTCGAAGTGCGTGGCGTTCATCATGGTCTTCGTTAGCTCCGGGTCTTCTCCTCGCAATTGCCGGGTTTCTGTCTCGTCGGCCATGTCCGGTGCTGCTTCCTCCGACTCCTCTTCAGCTAGCGCAACGTTCGCATCCTCGTCGGGGTTAGGGATATGCCCTAGGGCGACTTGGTCAATATCCTCGATCGAAGATAGCGGCTGAATTTTTGACTCTTCTTCAAAGAGGCTGGCGGGGGTCACCATGGCCTGACCTTTCCGCACCTCTTCGGGGTCCTCCGACTGAAGAAGTCGCTGCCTCTCCCGCTCCTGCAAGAGTTCGTCACGCAACGTCATTTTCTTCTTCTTGCGGAGTTCCTTGATCTTCTTTCCCACGTTGGAGGTCGGGTCGACGTTTGAGAGGTATAGCGAGCCCTTATATCTGGCTTCGAATTCCGCGGCCAAACGTCCGATAACATCCTCACTGTGGATTCTGATAAACGCGTCGCGCAAGACACGGTTCATCACGTCGACATCTGCTGCATGTGTCCAGAATGAGTCGTGCACCGCAGCGAATGAGAGGCCAAGTTCGTTGCATTCAAGAGCAGATAAGAGCATGTGGCTGGCATCGAGGGAGTGAATGAAATTTGGCGGAAAAGCTTGCAGCTGCTTCCTCCGGTTAACAGGGTCAGAGCGCTCGGGGACTTGCAAGTTCAGATCTTGGAGGCTTGTTTGGACAACGCGAGTTCCAGATTTACGGTAGGGTTGGACAACCGGCATTCGCAACGGAGTAGTCCAGATGATGGTCGACCTAAAGGAGCCAAGAAGTTCCTCGACGGCTGACTTCGTTTTCTTCGCTCTAGATTTTACGGGGGGTGTCACCGGTCCCTCCGCTACTCGGTCGAGTTGTTCTGGGGTTAATGCGCGACAGACGCGCCCGGCGCACTCTCCGAGCCAGTACTGAATGTCATGAGCTCCTCGGAACATGGTTGAGAGGGCTTTAAATATCTTAGTGGCAATATATGAGGCGAGTATGCCTGCAGGCACTCCGGTCTCCTCCTGCAAGTTAGGATAAGCTGCATCGAGCTGTTTCAGGACCTGCGCCTTCGCCCCGATGAACGTGACCCCGTAGACGTTGGTCATGACCGTCTGTTTTACCACCTTCCGGGTGATCTTGCCGTCAACAGCCTTCCCCATGAAGTTGTCAGCCTCCACATCCTCGGCGATGCTTTGCTTTACTAGATCTGCGACAGCTGAATAGACATCCGCAGGCCTGTCTCCCGGGACTAGGTTTACCTGCTGAGCACCCCAGAGATCACCTCCAAGGGCGGCGTAATGCTGCAGGCCATTGCAGGTACCATCCTGATGCACTGGTAGGTGAGACACGTATTTGGTAGGGTCCGGTGAATCGAGTGCTGCCTTGAGCTCGAAGCAGGTAGCTAAACACTGCCACGGATCTTCGGCCTTTAGCCACCACCGCCCTCCGTTCAAGGGGTTGGTAACCGAATCGGAGATGTTGGCAAGGTTGTCGACTGCGAACGCTTCCCGCTCCCTGAGACTGGCCTTGTCGAAACCGAAGACGTTTGCCAGATGCACCTTCAACCAGCGAAGTCCGTTCTCACCAAGTTCCTTGCCAACTGCGAACCGAAGAAGTCCACGTGTATGATCGGCACCCATATGATTGAGATACGTAGGAATCGGATAAGCGCGTCCTCGGAAATCCATGTTATGCGGGAAATAGAAGGTTTGTTCTTTAAACGCTCTGGCGATCTCAAGTTGGAAGTTCATGAAACACCGCTCGGAGTGCAGGCCCGACTTCAGGTTCTCCGCCGCCTTCACGGCCTTGAGCCATTCCCGTCGATGCATCATATCCTCGGATTCGGCTGGCTCGGCAGGAATAGGTATATCAGGGTGAAGCGGGGGGATATTTGCAAGTTTCTCTCCGGTGTTCCAGGCTTCGAGCATCACGTCGAAAACGGGCTGGTTAATCTGCCATGCGGTTCGCCCAAGCACGTCTAAGCCCTTACTGACCTGCTCCATATCCCCTCTGTTCACGGCTGCTTCAGCGTATATTCGTTGATCCTTCTCGCCATTCTTGATCCGGACGAGCTGTGCGGGAGATACGAGGAAGCCACCTTTGTCGAACTTGGTCCAGGGTTCGGGTTCGACAAGCATAGGCAAGTGTCTTGCAAGGAAGTCGCCCCGCGGCTCGCGCTTCAATAGGTCGACCAGCCATTTATTGGGTAGAACGACACCGACCTTCTTGCCCTTCCGATGCATAGTCGCGTGAGCCATGGCAGGCTGTACCTGGCTAACGAGTGCCTTCGTCTCAGGATGCTCTCTGACAACGTTAACCTTGGCGCTATCTAAGAGACCTCCGAGAAGCACAGCGCCGACTTTCGCCCTGATGTAGACGGGCCAATGCCGAGTATCATATGCCGAGCATTCGACAACATTGGATGCGGATTCGATACCATTGGATGCGTGTTCGACACCATTGGATGCGTGTTCGACGCCATTGGATGCGGGATCGACGCCATTGGATGCGGGTTCGACGCCATTGGATGTGGATTCGACAACATTGGACGAGGATTCGACACCATTGGATGCGGATTCGGCCTCAGAAGACTTTTGAGCGTCCGGAGCCACCTCCGCTTGTTGATGACTCGGACGGAACACGCGCCTTTGACCTTTGACACCCTTTCCTTTACGAGACGGCATCGCGTTTTGTCGAACAAGCTGTCTGACATCCTCCTCGACCGCCTTGGCGAGGTTGTTGAGCACGATCGACAGGGCAAGGCCTTTGTCAGCGCCTTGTTGGGCGAAAGTATTTAAAACGCTGAGGATAGTGACCGCAGCCAGTCGTGTAGGGGTTGACTGCCTCAGAAAAGGCGCATATAGGCAACGGTCCAGGTCCTCCTCACTCTTATGGCCGCGCTGCTCCGACACGTCAAACATCTCGAACTCTAGCTGTAACTTGTTTTCAAGCGCCAAATGCCACTCATAGAGCTGCGAATTCAAGGCATTGGTAGACAAGGCGGTATTCATTCCCATCTTCCGCAGAGCCTGGTTTTCCTCCCTCCATCGATTGATAGCGGCATCGACACAGTCCTTTTCCAGACGAGCCTGGATTTCGCGCCGCTCATCAGGTGATAATTTTGAGAGGTCCATGCCTTTGATATCCTCAAAGAACGACAGGATACTACGAAGCGTTTTTAGACCCAGTCCTTTCTGTTCTACCGGCCTGACCTGCGGTGTCTCAGAAGACTGGGCCTTCGACTCGGAAGCCTCAGGGATCACTGACGGCGTTGTGTTGTCCGTCTCGCGCGGCTGTGCGTTGTCCGACTCAGAAGAAAGCAGGTCCCAATCGTCAAAAGAGAGGCTCGAGGCCGGTTGGTAAATGCTGGTGATTGTGCCTAGGTCCTGCTGCGTCAAGATATCGTCCTCGGAAAGTACGTCAAGCATAGCATCGTCCCCAGGCATCATGTCCATGTATCGATTAATAAGCCTCTCGAGTTGATCGCCCCGAGCAGACAGGATAGAGACCTTGAGCATGCAGGCAATCGTCTCGGCCGTGTGAGGGAGGTTCGGACCCCGGATCTGTAGCTCGAACCAGCGATGCAGCGATTGGGCCCACTTGGCATCCGATTGTTCGAAAGCGCGCTCAAGACTGGCGCGCAAGTAACGGTTGTGCAGGCCAACGAGCTCGTACTCGGGCATGGCGCCTGCCAAAGCGCCTAATCTTTCCAGGACGAGGGCGGCCCTATCTAGCTTGTAGACTTGCAAACAGGCATCAAAGACGGACAGCATATCCTCGATACCACCTGGCAGTCCGCTGAGCGTAGCCTTCGCCCGCGGAAAAGGCTCATGATTAGGCTTGACTATTAGCGGTAAGGATGCGTCGAAGGCTCTTAGATTGTATAGTGGCAGTTGGGCCGGAGCATGCGAGTAAGGTGACTGCATTCGGTTGAAGGACATATCGTCTTGTCGTACCGGATCATCTACAGCAGTAGCTAGCGGCCTCTGCGGTACTGGTCCGTAGGGGCTGCTGTAAGAAGTTTTCCGCCGCCATGGTAACAGGTTTGGTCGTGTTAATAACTGCCTGCGACTGGTCGAAGCTACTGATGGTGAAGGTGAAGGATGGACGGAGAGTGTTCTGGGAGCTAGCCGGGGTCGCAACGACGAGCCGATACGAGAAACTGAAAGGCTACGTTGAGACGGAGGAGGCCGCACAAACATGGTGGCGGATGATGCTTGTGCGAGAGGGACGAGTAGTCAGGTAGGTATAGGAAGGAAATATCGGGATCCCAGCAGATGGGAGCTATCTGCTACGGACCGTCTTGGAGGTCAGCTCTATAACATGAGAGAGACGAAAAATGTGAACGTGTAAGAAATACGCAGAAATTTATTATACAGGTCAAAGTCGGAAGCAAGTGGGTAATTGGTAATTGCGAGGCGAGTAAGTAACAACCGGACGGCATGAAGGAGTAAAAATCATCGATGCCGGTAACAACTTTTTTAACCATACCCGAGTTTTGATATGTAATAAGAGGCGACTGAGGGTCAAAAAGCTCCAAAATTTTTGCCTTATCAAAATCTGGGGCTCACAGGGCCCTAGTTCACGCCTAGACCCGCTAAGCAGGGGCCTTAACTGGAGATACAAAGTTGCCCATTGGTTGCTAAACATTATAACCCCGCTTACTTACTTTTTATGCACGTGCCTCCCAATAGAAGATCTAGTATTAGTGGGGATAGTATAGTGTAATCGGTTATCTTCACATTGTAAATATTCCGTCCGTTCCTCATACTTTATACCTAGATGGCATAAGGTGGGATCACCGATAATCTCATCCGATCAAGGTTGGTGGACTCACGCCCAAAAATTGTCCATGGGCTGAAGTCCCTTTCTTTTTACTGTCGGACTTGAACCCTTCAAGATGGTGGTGAAAAGAGCCTTGACAGCACACGGCTGCTATCAATGCCGCTCAGCTGTCTTAAAGCTCTTTACAGGCCCCCTATCTCCGGCGTCTTTCACCAGGACTACGACTCCTCTAACGACGCCCTCTAGAAGTGTGGCTTTACCCCTTACCAAAACGTTCTCTTCTACAATTCGGGAAGCTGAGTCCTCGAGTGACCAGAATGCCGGTGAACAGCACTTAAAGGACGAGGGCATCGCCAAGAACGAGGAAGAGGCGCACGTCCCCCGTGAGGATTCGAGCGCATCCGACGTCCCATGGTATTTGCAGGTTGAGCCTCCTAGACATGTGGCAGCCGTAGAGCCGCCACCCTTGCCGGAAGTCCCATCAGACTCACCGGCCGTCGTTGGTTCTTTGGTGGAATATGCATCGGAGGAATTGGGACTGGATGATCTGTCTCTTCTAGACCTCCGAAAACTTGACCCGCCGCCAGCTCTCGGTCCCAATTTATTCATGCTGTTTGGTACGGCCCGGAGTGAGCGCCACCTCAACGTCTCGGCCGGACGCTTACTTCGCTGGCTTAGGTACAAGCACCGAATCTGGGCTGATGCTGACGGCTTGCTTGGGCCTAATGAGCGCAAGACCAAGTTGCGGAGGAAGGCGAAGCGTGCGAAGCTCCTAGGCACCATGGGTACCGACAATACAGATGATGGAATAAGCACTGGCTGGATATGTGTCAACCTTGGCACCATTGGACGCGGTGGGGGGGAGTCCGCGGTCGTGGATGAGGGTGGCCGCGTTGCTGGTTTCGGCGTGGTACAAAGCGGCTTTACCGTAGTCGTTCAAATCATGACGGAGCATCGGAGGGCCGAAATGGATTTAGAGGCGCTTTGGTTGGAGGCTCTCAATCCACCTACCCTAGTAGAATCGCTCCCGTCGGAGGCAGATCCGAGGAAGACAAAAATGAAGACCGACCTGCACCCTTTAGAGAAGGCCTTGCTTTCTAGTTCGCCAACACGACCGAACGCACGAAATAGCCGTGCCAAGGACTCGCCTTTTGGTCAAGCCTCGTTCTACTCGACAAAAGCAGACCCTCTCCGCGGCTCTCCCGAGGAGCTGTCTCATCTTCTAAGTTATGACTTCCAACAAAAGGGGCGAGTACTAGACCTTCTTCGAGCTCGTCTGAACGAACTCGCACCTGGCGATGCCCGTCGAACTCTGGGAGAAACTAGAGAGGGGCAGGTATCGACGCCGTTTCTAGAACTCTTCGAGCTAGCAAGCAAACACCTTCCCAAAAGTAAGACATGGGAATACCGCCTCGCGGTCCAGGCCAAAGCTCGCGAGTCGGGTCATACCGGTTCCATCGCGACGCTCGACGACGTGCGCGATCTGATCCAAGAGATGCGCCTGTCCGGCCTCGAGGCCACGAGGGAGCACTACCTGCAGCTCCTAACCTGCATCTATAGCTCGAGCGGTGCCGACACGAAGGAGCAGTCGCAGCTCGCCGTCGAGCTGCTGCGGACCATGCACCAGCGAGGGCAGGGCATACTCGCCAACGACGTCGTAGCGAAGATCATCGAGGCCAACCTGCTGTCCGGGCAGCAGAGGTCGGGCTCCGGCATCGAGCTCGCCGAGCGCCTGCGACACCTCGCCGTCCAGGCCGGGCTGCCGTGCCCGGACGAGCCGACCCTCGCGCGGCTCATGACGGCCTACGCCGCGTGCGGCCACTGGGAGGCCTTTTGGGACGCCTGGTACAGCCCTCGGCGCTACCTACGTCCACGCTCGCGCGCCCTGTACCTCCACGTCTTCCGCACCGCGGCGGCTACCCGGGACCCCTCCATGTGCACCCTGGTCGCGCGTCAGTGCTTCCAGGAGATGCTCTTCGAGGACCCGGCCGTCCGGCCCGTTGGCGACGTGCGCGACGCCCTCCTGCAGTGCGTCCGCGTCGCGGATCCGGGGGCCGAGAAGCACGCCGAGACCATCCCGGCGGACGCCAGGGGTGCCGGGAGGATGCTGGCGAACCGCGAGTTCGTCAGGCTTGTCAGGTCTCTTAAGAACATGGGTTGATTGGACGTTTGGCGGAAGCCACATGAGGTGGAAAAGGCGACTAGGGAATTGGTTTGATTCTTGGCCCAGATCCCGCGGATCGCAATCCTGGATAGGATCGAGGAGCCGGGATGTGCAAGGCGCGTATAATTTGTATGTTACTACTGTGTATAAATTCTACTGGACGAGGGATACCAAGAACACTACTGGACGTATGGGTTAGAAGTCGCCAAATCTCCAGAGAAATGATTGCGTAAATGTACTCATGCGATATGACCTATTTGCTCTTTCCTTCACATACAGATACCATCTGTAATAGAGTTCGTAAACGATTCGTCTGTATATTCAACATGCCATATCTTCCCCAAACAACGTCCCCCAAATCGTGTCCAGGTGGGTATAACATAAACGCCGAATATGCATTTCATTACATTACATCCCCCTCAATGCGCTTCATTTTCATCCACCCCTCCGATCCCGCGCCCTGCCTATCCCGGCCCTCCCCCTAGGCACTCAGAGCGCTCCTCATAGCCTCCCTCAGCATAGGCGCGACCTGCTTGCGGCTGCTCTGCACGCTGCCCTGGGTCCAGCAGGCCCTCCACTCCTGCCCCTGCGCGCTACCGTCCTCCCGCGGCATCGCGTCCAGCGCCCCGCCGCCCCAAGTCCGCAGCCCCGGGGTCCCCGCGTGCGCCTCGGCGAACCGGCGCGCGCCGTCGACGGCCCTCGGCCCGCCGCGCCCCCA